>WHYT01013986.1:26894-71648 GCA_009806455.1 Tetrax tetrax
TTTTTTTTTTTTTTTTTTTTTTTTTGCCAGACTCTTAGCTAAACAAGTAGGCACATTCTTACATTGCTGTTCAAGACATTGACAATACTCTAGGGTTTTCTTATGACCCTTTTCGGTCACCTCAGAACTTTACAGTGTAGCTTTGAAATCTTGCATCAAAGGATACAAAATTTCATGCAAAGCCTCAATTAAAAGCAGACTACATATGGCCAGAATTACTGTATCTGCAATCAGAGATAAAAGAGACAGAAATCAAACACCAGTTCTCCCACAGTCTTGTACTCCAGAGGGATTTTATATGTGAAATTCAGAGCTTTATTTGTATGTACCATGAGCTTGCATTTGATTGCAATAGTTTGAATCCCAAAGATATTACTAAATGAGGGAATATTGGTTTAATTTATTTCAATTTCATGCTGACCACTGAAGGAATGACGTCTGTGTATGTGTAAAATAATGTAGGCTTCCTCATCCTCCAGTCCAAGGCAAAGGGGGAGGATAAAACAAAACAAAACACAGCAAAACAAAAAAAAACCCTGTGGAATGTCAGTGTCAATTTGACATGAATAATGAGCTATAAGAAAGTTATTTAGGAGTGTCGTAGTTCAGCCCTGATCAGGACCAGACTACGCAGTCTCTCTCTCACTACCCCCACCCTCCGAGAGAACAGGGGGAGATAATATAAGAAAAACGGCTCAAAGTTTGAGATAAGGACAGGGAGAAATCCTTAAAGTTACCGTTATGGGCAAAACAGACTCAACTTGGGGAAAACTATTCATTTATTACTACAACTAGCAGGATAATGAGACAGCGAAACAAGATAAACCTCCTCCACCCCTCCCTCTTCCCAAGCTTAACATTATCTCTACTACCTTCCGCCACCCCGAGCGGCACAGAGGGAATGAGGGTTGCGGTCAGTTCATCATGCATTGTTTTACGCCGCTGCTTCACAGCTGGGGGGAAGAGCTCCTCACATCCCTCCCCTGCTCCACTGTGGGGTCCCTCCCACGGCCACAGTCCTTCATTAAACTGCTCCGGCCTGGGTCATCTCTTCCACGGAGTGCAGTCTCTCCAGAACGGCTGTCCCTGCGGGCCCTCCACAGGCCCCAGCCGCATTCAGGCATCCACCTCCCCTGGTGCAGGATCCTTCACAGGCTGCAGGTGAATCTCTGCCCCTCTGTGGACCTCCATGGGCTGCAGGGGGACAACCTGCTCCACCATGGTCGTCACCACAGGCTGCAGGGGTATCTTGGCCAGGAGTCACATTACTCCTCCCCCTCCTTCTTCACTGACCTTGGTGTCTACAGCTGTTTCTCTCACAAGAAAAGTTTGTTCTTCACAACAGGCTGGCAGAAGCCTCTCAGGATCTCTTCACATTATTCATCCCATCTCATCTCCTCTCCACCTCTTGCAGCCAGGCCGGGCTGAGTTGGGCCCAGTCGGCTGTCTGCCGAGAGGCCAGAGGGTGAGGCCTGCAAGGCCCCGGAGGCCTGTGCCTCCCCCTCTGCGCCTCTGCCCCAGCTCAGCTTCTTCACATCTTCTCTTCTCTTTTTTTTTTCTGTTTTCCCCTTCTTAATTACGTTATCACAGAGGCGTTATCACGGAACACTCTGCTCCCAAGTGGCTTGGCCTTGGCCAGCAGCAGGTCTGCCCTAGGCCTGGCTGAGTCCACTGAACAAAGGGGAGCGACTTCTAGCAGTTTCCTACAGAAGCTACCACCTTAGGCCCCCCTCACTAAACAAAACCACAACAAGGAGAGAAAAACTTCCTGAGTCTAGTAGTTTTGGACATACAATTTTCCTCATGTGTTCTGCTTATGTCATAAAATGCAACTTTTACGTACTCATGTATTATGTCCCACAGCCAAGAGATGGAAGGAAAGTAATAATGTTCAAAGAGGTAAAATAAAGCAAATTTCCATCCTTTGCTTTAGGATTTTATATTCTTGATTTTTTTCTGCTTTTGGTAAATTTATACATAAAATAAAGTATCAAATAAAATAATTTTATTTTCTTTTTTAAAAAATTAACTTTTTCACAACATTTTTTTATAAAAATAAGGAGGAATTTTAACACTTTATTTTTTATAAATTGGCATAATCAATCTAACAATTGATTCCTTTAACAATTTTACAAAAGAAAGATATTTGCTGTGTATTATGTGGTGTAATGCCAAAGACATGTTTGTGTTCAGTACCTTTTTCTCATGTGAATGCTTTCACTTCATGATACTTGCAATGTTGAGGTGTCACAATTACATTTTGATTTGCAGAAAAGACCATGCAACAGCATGCTACGTGAATCTAAATTGAGTTTCTCAGGGATCTATCACCCATATTTTGTGGCAATCTAACTTTTTTTAGACTGAAACTAGATTTTTATTATCATCTCGGACATAATATGTCAGAATTTTCCTGCATAAAAAGACACAGAGTGAGGTAAAGAAACAAAAGAGCAAAGGCTATGCTTATATGCCAGTGCTGAGGCAGTCAATTCATAGAGTATCTTCAGGTTTAACAGTGTGGATCAGGACCATAAATTATAGCTATACTTGTTGCAAAATGCTTAATTTTTTATCTGTTCTCTGTTCTGACAAGCCTGGCATTCTAGCTCATAAGAATTCTTTGTTTGCTTCCTTTTTTTTCTATAATTGTGTTAAAGGTTTGTTTGGGGGGGGTTTTTTTGGTTTTTTTTTTTTTCTTTTTTTTTTTTTTTTTTTTTTTTTTTTGTGATTTGACAAGCAAGAACTAAATGGCTGGTATAATGTATAAAGAGCGGAAATTGGAGGAGAGTCTGAATCCAAAAGAGCCTGAGATCCATGAGAAGATGAGTAAAAAAAGATAATAGAAATGCCTGAGGGAAATAAAGTGTGAGAGAAGTATGGAGAAAGCATGGAGCATGGGAGAACTGGTCATAATAGGCCATCAATATCACTGTATTCTTGGGATGCTCTCAAGTGTCCAGATGCAGCCTGGCTATATTTGGCTTATTCTTAAAACTAAGCATGTAAAAAATTATAGAGAAGTTCAGAAGATAGGATGCTATGTATATGACTTTTTAGCGGAAATGAATTTTTAATGTTCTGCTCCAGAAGCCCAGTAATAGCAGCTGCTGAAATGCTACCACTTTTCAAAAGACCTAAGGTTTTGACCCTTAGATACCAAGTAAACCCACTTAGAATTAATGTTATATCTTCATCCTTATTTAATTCTGCTGTGCCCAGATACTGCATTCTTTGTGTGTGATTTAAAGACAGAATTAAAGGTTTAAGCAAGTTTCTTTGTCACCTGCTAATTTAACATAGACAGAGCTTTAACAAAATCCTTGGGCTGGAAATTAAAAATAGAAGAAATATATTAAAGGGGAAAGAAAAAGCGAACTCAAGATTTGAAACTTCCTCTGGATATGCAGGAATACCCCTCACTATTTTAGGAGTCAGTCTGAACATGTTAAGTAAAAAAAGAATTTATTCCTGCTGCCTTGCCTACTCCTTCATCAGGACTAATGAGCAAAAGCTTTAGTGGACCTCTTTCTTTTACTCTACTAGCTCCAAGTCAGGCAATTCTCAAAAGTTATTTCTTTCTAAATGGAATGTCTAAGATGTTATCTACATGAAACAATAAGATTCTAAAACAAATATTTCTACACCTAAGCATTAGAGGATATGCATTTGTACTTATCTAAAGGAAAATGTCAGCTTGTCATTTACTAGGTGGAGGACCTTAAAATAGTTCATTCATCTGTAGAAGTCCATAATATAGGAAAATGTCAAGATAATCTATATTCCTCCATAGGAAAAACATTTGGTACTTCAGTCAGAGACTTCTTACAGAAGATAAGCAATGTACTTCAGCATCCAAAGAGAATGTGCTTCAAAGAGAACCTTGAAGAAGATCTTCATCAATCTTAGTAAAGGAGAAAAAGACAAATGATATTTTATTCCTCCCACTGCTAAATGCACACAAAGAAAATGTGAATTTACCAAAATGAAGAAACAGTTTCAAAATCAAATCTCTTCTACAAGCAATCTGTCAATTAAAAACACTTGAGAGACTATACCCCCTTGCTAACCAGAAACTCAATCATGTCTGTGGGAAAAAAAAAAAGAAAGGAACAATTTATTTGTATTCCTTAACAGTTGAATTTTGTTCATTTTATCATTGTGGTAGTTTGTTAATTAATGACTTTTCTGCTGGAATAAAGCTTTCTGTTCCTTTTCAGCATTCCACAGACCATTTCCTACTTTTTTTCAGTTTTGCTTCCTAATGGACATGTCAGCTACTAAAGCGTGTTTTTCTCTATTGAATTAAAGAAGTCATCACAGAATATGAATGCTTCTTGTTTCAAAATACATAAAAGATGAAGTTTAAATGAATAGACAAGGAGCTGATCACATGAGATAATTCTCACTGTTGCTTCTTGTTATTTATTGCCTTTTCCTCCTGCTACAGCCACTTGTTACAATCCCATATTTGGACTATTCTACTGCAGTAGAGCAGTAGAATCAGAAATCATAGAAATCATAAGAGTATTATGCCAAACTAATGTTCTAACATGTTTATACCCTCTACTACTCCTAGACTGACAAATAATCTAGTATGTCCGACAATAATATTTGCTTTTCTTCACTTTTTAAACAATCAAGAAGAATTTGTCCCAATCTATTAAAAAATCCCCCAATTCTATCTTTCAAACTACTGAAAACATTATTTTTTTTTTTAGAAGAGTAAGGATGGTAAGATAAGTTCTGAATTTAAATGAAGTTAAATTTCTGTAACATTTTATTTAAACTGAAGAAAAAATGATATCGTTAGCAAGACCATCACTTCAGCATGTATTGAGTTACATAGTTTATTTTAATACAGTATGCTAAAGGAGTTGAATGTGTTCAGATGGTGTTCTTTGCTCACAGAAGAAAAGGTGAGGAAAGAAGACAATAGTTTCTCACTATCGAAGAAGCAGTGGATAAGCCTGCTGCTGATGTTAGAGATCCCAACCCTTCAGATTCAAATCCAGGAAATTTTGCTGTTGGCATCAGTGCAAATTGTATGGACCTCATATGAAGGGATAGTGTAACAGGCCAGAAAAGGATATACAAATTATTGTGAGATTATAGTGGAGTAAAGACTCTGTTCATGCTCACAATATTTTAAGCTTGATAATATTACTGAATCCATAAATTTTATAACTGGCAAAGAAATAATATCTTATCCTAAAAAATTAAAAAAAAATTCAAATATAGATCTTTCTGTTACTTTCTATCCCACAAAAATAATTGATTTTACAAACTGATCAAATGGTATTTTACTTCTGTTGCCTACTTAAAGGAGTACAAAGATCTACATAAATATTTACAGAATCTAATTCTTATCTATACTAAATGTAAGGATTTACATAAAGTCTTCCCAGACCTGAACTTTACAAGACTGAAAACTATGGTAAAAACTTTAAAGCTTAAGATCATATCTAGTGAGAACAATTTCAAGTAAACTTCCCTAGAAGTATTTTCTTAATAAAATCCACAACTGCCTTAAAGCTCACTCTGGAATACAAGATACAGTAAAAACAAGCAAACACATAATAATGAATAGATGTGCCCACACCATCGCTGTGTTAGCTCAGCATTTCACTTTTATAAAACTTTTTCTTCTGGTCTTTCTCTGCTCTGATCAGCAACTCTCTTATATAAAGGTTAAAAATTAGTTGAAGTTCTCCAAGCCAGGAACCTTGACTTTTTTTTTCCTGTCCATAAAACATGTTCCAGAAGTTACGGTTCCTGGGAAATAAAAAGAGCCTAACACTTGCTCTTAAATTCTTGTTTATTTAATTATAATCTCTTCAATATACTATTGCTTCATGTGAGCACAATAAAAAAAAAATAAATCTGAGATTAAAAAATTTAGCACTCTCTTGTTTTTTTTTTAATACTCCAAATGTATTTATGTTTGAGTTTAACCAGATTCTTAAAAAGAATAATACTGATTTTTACTGTTGTACAGGAAAAAAAAAAAATGTTTCTTTGTATAAGTTTATATTGATGAATGAAAACTTTTGTCAGGTCAATATTTTAAATTGCCAGACAGGAAACATCCAGATGTCCCTTATCTGAGTGGTTTGAAAACTGGCTGAAAGTCTTTTATTACTATGTTATAAGTCCCTGGAAATAGACATGCTGACAAAACATAAGCTGGAGCAGTTTAACTGACATTGCTCTCTAATATATTCATCCATTTATTTATTAGTGCCATGTCTGTATTTTTCTATTTAATTTTCTACATTTTTTGTTGACTTGGATATGTGAATTGCTAATTTTGGTGGATAAAAAACTCATGGAACTTATGAGTGATTAAATAACGTAAATATTCAGAATTTTTATTAGGATGCCAAATACAATAAATAACAATCCTGTTTTCTTTGATCTGTGTCTGCAGAGGATATAGTAAAAAAAAAAAAAATATTCCGTCACCAAGTGTTTCAGTTTTCCTGTATGGATGTCTAAAAAATCATATCATACAATAAAAGTCTGAAACTTCCTGTAGTAGTACAATATGCTTCTGTCACCTCCTATTAATAAGACAAAAATTGAACTATAATTTGTGTATTCTCTTGTACCTCTTTATTCGTTGTCATCATATTGTCCTTAAGATTTCTTGTAGAGAAACTTGTGCAATATTTCTTGCTTTCCAGGTGTTCCTCAGTATATTTTCTTCCCTAAATAGAAAGAAATCTCCATCTTAATAAACAAAGAATATTCGAGAAGGCTGTAACATGCTATCAAAGTGCAGATATTCTTTTGTATTAATATATTATCTGTAGCATTCTTTCATGTGCAAATATTGTAATATATATGTACAGTATGCAAACTTTGTGTTTCATTGTAAACTTCCAAATGCCTAAATAAGATCTTCAAATAATAAAGGTGTTAGATACTATTATCATTATATACCAAATATGGTATAAGATCTAATATTGAGTGAATATAAACTTTATATTTTGTATAAAATATTAAATTGTTGTTAAATAATATATAAATAAGAAATTTGTCTCAAGGGCTTTTTTTTCCCCCTTAGAATGAAGCATGGATGTGTGGAGTAGGATTGCAGTCAGAAATTACTTAGTACATTGAGATCCGAGTCCGTGACTGGAATTTCTGGGCTTTCAATAATAGCTGGTAGAAGTTGTTATGAAAAAAAAAATTAAGAGTTAGTATTTTTATTATTCTTTCTGATATATAAACGCCTTTTTTAAACCTTAGTACACTAATATAAACACTGTTTTCTTAACACTATTTTCTTAACTTCAGTATAACACAACACATTTTTACCTGTGAATTTAAAAGAGTATTACATTGATGATGGGAAAAAAAAGGCTGTGAAGCATGCCACGAAAGTTATATTGGGAGTCATATGCTGTACTGTAGGTAACTTACTTTCCAATAGGATCACTCACAACTCAAAGATGTTCAGGACACATAGTATCATGCTTTCAATATATAGCATCTTGTTGCATTAGGGGGATAGAAGACAAGGGAAATTTTCTTGCCTTAAAAGATGTTTCTGTATCATGAAAATTTATCTACACTGTGGGAGGTTTTTCTTTGCCTTGAGTGACAAGGTCAAGTGAATAACATCAGTAAACAGTGAAACAGAAGATACTTGTTGGACTAATCATATATCATTTCACTGGTCTATGTCAATGTCCCTAACCTGCCTTGTTTCTGCATGAAAACTCCAGCCTGTTCTGTGACATCTTCAGAATATCTACCCAACAAGTAGTGCTCAATGCGGATAAAGGAATTCTTATTATTTCTCTATGCCCCACGTACTACCTCCTTTTTTCAAACTGCTTTTTCAAACAACTCAATGCAATCTATCAAGAAGGCCCACAAGCCACATATGCTCTTCAACTGAAACATAGTTTCAACCAACAATGTCTAAGGCTCAGAGGTTTTTCTTCATAAGATCACAAAGGTATGTCTCTCCCTAATCATCCACATATTTCTACAAAATATTCTCTCACATTCATATTGCACTCATTTTTACAAAGGGTAAAAAGGAGGAGCCTGGGAACTACTGACCTGTCAGCCTCACCTCTGTAAGGCCTTTGACATGGACCCTTACAACATCCTTCTCTCTTAACTGGAGAGATATGGACTCGATGGGTGGATTGGTGAGTGGATGAAGAATTGGTTGGATTCTTACATCCAGAGGGTCAGTGGCTTAATGTTCAGATGAAGTAGTAAAGTCTTAAATATATTCATAAACCTAAATTTCGTTCTATTTTACTAAGCTTTTATCAAAATATAGCTCAATATTTGAGCTGGGACTGTGTAAGAGACGGTGTCGAATGTTTGTCTCAACATTGTCAAAACATCAACCCACCACTAGAACAATGGAATATCAGTTAAACCATAGGACTGGAGTCTTCCTGTTTTCTGGCAAGCCAATTCCCATTGTCTTGCAAGCCAATCAAGCCATAGGACTAGAGGCTTCCTGTTTTCTTCCTATTTTTCTGTGAACCTGAATGCAGAGCTGATTCTGAGAAATTTAGCCTTACCCCCACGTATGAGCCCACACCCAGGCCAGAAAAACAGAGGGGCCCAGAGACGGTATTGGGCATGTGTATCACCAAGTGAGAGGTGTGGCTCTCACAAACAAACAAACCAACCCGTACCGCATAGACCTAAGACTACAGGCAAATGTTTCCATCTACTTCTTTAATTGGGAAGCCTATGACACAGTTTTAAGTTAGTGGAAGGGACACATGGTCAAACCACTCCAGTAAAATAAAGATAATCCAAACATTTGGAAGTGAAGAAGTTTTGTTCTCTTAATTTTCTTTTCCATTACTTAGAATTAACAACCATTTGGCCGAGAGAGCCTACAAACCAACTATTCATTCAACAAGATAACTGCTTATGGATACTCCCTAGGAATTCACAGAGCAGCAGGTTGTTTTTTTTAGAAATGCCATTAATCTTCATTGTTCAGATGTGGAAAGCTGAATCAAAACACTCATGTTGTGCAGCCCAGCTACATTTGCAAGAAATCATTATTTACCCCATTAAGCCTAGTCTCTGTGGATCAGTTTAGTTTTAGAGAAAAATGTTAATCTTTATTCTTCTTTTAACATAAAATGACTTCTAACAGTACTGATTGTGTTTCAGTTTAATTTTAGAAAAGTCTTTGTTTGTTTTAAAAACAGCATCACTGTAGTTGGAAAAAGATCTGATATGAAGTGCTGATGACCTTTGTGCTAAAGTAAAGCTGACAGTGCATAAAGTGATTTTAAAAGACTAAGTTTTTGACATTTTTGGACATTGTTATCTGTTAGTTTCAAAGATACCCAGTGAAATAGCATGACCTGTGGGATTCATCTTTGGTGGGGACCTGAGCTCCAGTTCTTTGAACAGGACTGCAAAGAAGTTTAGAGCACTCTTCCTCTCTTAGGTACAAAATTATTATTTTGCTATTGTTACATATACTGTTCTTGACTTAATGTGACTGTATTCTGCAACTGTGGGCAAGCTTTAAAAATAATTTTATAGCCAACTGTACTTTTCTCATAATTCTGCAGTGATTTTACTGAATACATGTCTGGAAAAAAAAAATCACTGCTTGTTCTTGGAAAGCAGATGTTAAAATCTCAGTAAAATTCTAAGTATTTTTGTTGCCTGAAGAAAAAAATATAGATCAGAGTGTAAGTTCAATGGCATTCAAAAACATTATAAATTATGTAATCTTAAAATTTACTTGTGGCTTCTGGTTGTCTGCACTCCTTTTACATTATGGTTTGGAATTTGTTGCTTATGTTGACCTTCCTTTTTACAGCTTTAATGCTGATTAAATAAAACACTATATATATATGGTATGTATTTGTAGCTAGGGATCAGAAACTTCACTGCAAAGACTTCTTTATATGCACATTGTGATATGCTTCTGCTTCTAGTTATGAAAACTAGAACTGAAAACATAGATAAAGCTTTACTAATTTCTACCTGAAAAGCTTCAGCAAGCGTACAAAAATAATACTGACTCTGTCACCCTGAAAGTAATACGGTCTTGTGATCCTTGTGAAATGATTAGACTTCATTTACATTGTCAGCATTCTGAGGGTTGGCTTGCCATCAGTAGGAGGAGGAATGTCCATCATATATTCTTAGTAATTTGCTATTGGTCAATTAATGTTATTTAATTGTTACTTCCTCAAGGTTCTATTACATAGACTTTCATGAGGAGGAATACTAACTTAGAAGTGAGCTTTTTGTATGAAAGATTAAAAATTGACCCGTAAATTTTCCATTGTGTGAGTAGATTGTCTCATCTTCTAATACCTGCCAGCGACATTGTGCCCTTCCAATAAAGGTCGCCTGGCATATCCTATTTTAACAAGCCTCATGGTCAGTGAGTCCAGAGGAATGATCCTTCTCCTCTATTTGGCACTTATGAGACCAAATCTGGAGTGCTGTATACAGTTCAAGGCTCTCCAGAACAAGAAAGATATTGACATATTGCAGTGAGTCCAGCAGAGGCCCATCAGGATGGCTGGAGGCTGGAGCACAGGATGTATGCGGAGTGGCTGAGAGAACTTCTCTATTCAACAGGGGAAGACAAGACAAGGTGAAAGGGGAATATTACTGCTGTGTCTAGCTCCTGATCAGAGGATACAGAGAGGATGGAGTCAGACTTTTTCTGAAAGTGCACAGCAAATAGACATGAGACAATGACCACAAGCTTGAACATCGGAAATCTAGATTAGAATAAAGGATTTTTCTGTTCTACCATCATGAGGGACAAACACTGGAACAGGTGCTGAGAGAAGTGGTGGGATTTCTGTCCTTGGAGATGTTCAAGACACGTTTCTGAGTCTTCTGATCAGTTTAGCCCTGCTTTGAGTTTGCAGGAAGGGTTGGACTGGATGACCTCTGGAGGTCCTTTTCAATATGAGTTACTCTGTGATTCTGTCATTCTGTGAACTACATACCTGACAACTCATTTTTGCTGGGAAAGACCAGTACTGTGTCTACATCTCTATAGGAACTAAGAGTTCATAACCTCCACCATCTGCTGTCACAGTGCTGTGAGTATATCTAGAATTTCTTTTTACTGTTTTGTAGTGGGTGGGATTCTGAGTTAAATGAATTAAGAGATTACAGGCACCGTTCTACACTACTGTCTTGATGAATTTATAATTAAATGATATTATTAAAGCATCTATCTTCTTCCTTAGACTTTTCAAGACAATAGTAATACTCTTCTTCAAAGACTTTCAAAGGCAGTTTCCAAGTCTTTCTTCATATTTTGTTTACTTCTTCTTGAAAGATCTGCAACTGCATTATTTGCTATTCAAATTTCACTTTGTAGAATTTAATCAAAAAAACAGAGAGAGCTCTTCCCTGTTGTTCATCATCAAGCAAGATAAATGCCAAACATGCTGCCTCAATACTAATGTGCTCAGCAAGACTTGGTGAGCTCTTTCACAAAGCAGGCAAAAAGACATTAAATTAGAAATGTCATTATCCTGTATGTCTGTACGTCAAACAATTAAAGCACTGGCAACCATTGGTAACTAGCAACTGAAATGAATCTTGCTAATAGTTTTTGCTGGAAGTAAATAAAGAACAAGAACTACTACATTATAGTTATATCAAATGTCAACGTGGGCCGAAAAGTGTACACAGATTTTGTTTGAATGTAGAAGTCAGGAACCTGTCCAGGCATCTAAGCACTATGGTTAATTTTCAGACTTTGGTAGTATTTTAAATGACCTCTTTGTTTTGAGCTATGCTCGTATGTGCTACAGGTTCTAAACTACAGCTTATGTGAGTAACTCGCTTTCAAATAGAGTATCACATGTTAGGATGTCTGATACAAGCCAAAACTTCTTATTCATATTAGAAAACTCCAACAGATAGAGAACTGCATGGTATTTAGCTTTCCTTATGTTAACTACTGTGGTTTTTACAACATCTAACATGGCTGTTATTTTTTACCATCAATACAGATATTGATTGAAACTTTCCAGAATTTTTGACAATATTTGAAATTAAGTCTTCACTCATCCTTTTATACAAGCAACTTGCTCTTTTTTTCTTTCTTTCTTCTTTTTTTTTTAACCACTTAGTTCACGTAGTTCACTTGGTTGTTGTTTATTTTGGTGGTTTTTTTTTTTAATTTTATCTGGGTTTTTTTTAATCATAATGTGTTATGTGAAATCATTTTATGCTTATACCAAAGAAGAAATCCATGTTTTCTTACTTTGAAACTCTTTGGCTCCATTTAGTTGAATTTTGGGGCAAAAGCTTAAGTACTTTTGCAGCTTAAAAAGATGATATTAATTTACCAGATTTTTTTTTTTTTTTTAAATCTTTAAATCCTGGTAAACACGCTTCTTCTGAACATTTCATCTAGTTAAATTGTAAATCACTAAATCACAAACTATTAATATCTCCCTTTAGGTTCTTAGTTCTCAATGGCTACCCATTAGCAACCGAGCCAGCATAAAATGTTATATTTCTTGCTACATAAAAGAAATAAACTATCAAGTTATTTTTAAACTAGCAATAGTATTCAGAGAGGCAATCCTGTAAGGCATGTACTTAGAGAATGTGAAATTCAGGTCTCTAGGACTGTGTTTTGCAGTTTCTTTCACTTTCATTAATTTTGCTTGCCTTTGATACTGTGGAATCACTGAAGCTGACATCAAAGTCATCTTCCTTGTTCCCTCAGGACAGTATACCAAAACCAGGGTATAGTCCAGAAGGCAATAAGCAGCGGATCAGTGACATATTGCCTGAGACAGTGGAAATATTCTAAATAAACATATGGAAATATAGTTAATTAAATGAGTGAATTATGCATTTGAACATATACTTTTCTTCACTAAAATAAATATGCTGTTGATAACTTTCAGGTTATTATTATAAAATTAAAATTTTATATCTATGGTCTTTTAGACCATTCACAGACGTTCCTGATGAAAGTGTTCTCCCTTTGTACTGATCACTGCAGTTCTATAAGTAGTTCTTCAGTCTTTGCTGCCATTTTCCCTTTTAAATTATCATAGAAAGTGAAAGTGGAAGTTTGATTTAACAGGATGTTTGACATTTGACATTTACGTTAATTTGTTTTGGAATGAACCTTAAAAATTTCAGAATTTTCCAGAAGAAGAAATTGAAATGAAAAATATTTATGACAGTTAATGTTTCATTTTATTTTGACATTTATCATATTATAATATATAACAACTAAAAGTCAAAACACAGGGTCATCCTAAGACCTAATATCAACTAATTTTATTCCAAAAATCATAAAAATTTTCTTTTTCTTTTAAACATCTGAGTACAATCTGTACAGTTGTAAATAAGAATGCATTTACCATTTCTCTCCCTAATAGGTACACAAAGTAAGTACACTGGTGCTTAGACCCCAGTATGGGGTATAAAATATTTCAGTCACAGAAGTAAATATTACGTAGCAGCATTTAATAGTATTTCTCAGCCTTGAAATACTGGTTGAGTGATATCTAAAATTACATGCTTAGGATTATTTTTCTTTAAAGAACTAACCTGAAAGTAAATCAAAATTCATTTTCAGGAGCTAAGTATTGTAATGTATGTTAACAATTAAACTTTTTTTTTTTTTACTGTGTCTTGCCCCAGAACAAAAGTTAGCCTTATGAGGACACACTTAGATGTAAAGGCAATTTTGCTGATCATTTTGGTTCATTATTGGTGTGTGTATGCATGGTTTTAGATTGGTTGAATGTTGAAATATGCGGTGATCCTATCGGATTGCATTTATAAGAGGAAAAGGGCTGTTCTGTTCTTATACTTTTATACATATACAACCAACTACAGTCCAAGATGGGGCATTGAAGTAGTTTAATTCAGCATTTCTGATTTTTAGATTAGTTTCAGTTTCATTAAGCTTTCAAAAGCTATTCAAATGGCACTGCAGGACTATTGAATTATAGGCTGTAAAAATTTATTTGGCAGTCAATAATGTAAGGGTAGAATGATATTAAGGTACTATAAGGTACAGTTTTCCTTCTGTGAGATGGCAGGGGAGCACTGCAAACATAGTGACGACCAGCAGAAAGATAATTAATTAAGGCATTTGTGCATATTATAGCTGCAAAACAAGGGTCAGGGGTAGAATTAAACAACAAGAAAAGTATATGTGTTCACAGATTGTTATTTTAAAGACATGTGGAAAAGAGTCATTGTTATTTCTGTTCTGTTTTATCAGTGATTTCTGTGGTAAAAAAAGAAAAAAAGAGTTATATAATACAGTAGGAACTTATTATTGGATAATACAATAGGAACAGGTTTATTTAATATGAAGGATAATTTCTGACAGAAATTATTACTAGCAACACTAAATAAATTGCTTCTCTCTCCTTGTTCAGAGGAATTCTTGGAGTTCATATAAGTAGGTGTGTTTTAATGGAATGATCTGAAAAACTTCTATGAATTACATGAAAATAAATGTATATAACACTTTATTACTCTTCCTGCTATGTGTTTAGTCTTTATTTAATTAGATAATTCCTCAGTATCTTTTAAAAAATGATTTTCTATATATTGGAGTAAAAAAAAATCTTTCAACATTTCCCCTGTGTTGATGTGGATTTTGGAATCCACTTCTGAATAGTAAAATTTTTATTTGTGGTACTTGATGATTTTTCAATGTCCTTGACATACTTGTGTAGTGTCAGAATAGCAGAAACATTTTTCTTCAGTTCAAAAATATGAACACATTCCTATCAGAGATCTCTAAATGATATGGAGACTTTTACTGCTTCCTAGCATGTTAAGGTTCATCAATGCCATACTATGTGTTTAGGAATGTAATAACATTGCCCTTAGCTTGTTTTTCAACCATCCTAAGTTTTCTCTCTCTCATATCTCTTCATAGGATTAGGGCTACGTTAAATAGGGCTATCATCAAAAAGATAGCAGAGATTTTTACATAGTTATTAGGACAACTACCTGACAAAGACAATTTGTTGACAGTATTCAGTTTTAATTCAGTGTCAGATGACTGTTACCTTTTAAAGTCAAATGTTAGTATAATGAGCTAGGAAAAAAAAAAAAAAAAAAAAAATCTTGTACTAAATGAATTAATTATTGAAAAATGGAAAAGAAAAATTAGACATATTGGCATAAATTTCAGTTCTTCATTGATGTTTAACTTCATTATATAATTTGTTCTTGGGAATCACAAGTTATATCAAAATAATCACCTCCTTACCTCTTCTCTTATTTGCTACCAATATTTATGACTCATTAATATGAAAATACGTATGCTCGTAAAATTTGTTGCAACTATTAATTATAATATTGGGAAGATCTGAAAAAAAAAATATTGAGATCTATATACCTTCATTTATGTGTACAACTCTTCTTGTTTTACAGAATACACTTGTTTCTTTGAAAACTTGGCTATATTACCAGGAGAATGTGCTTTAAATTCTCCATATGAAAATATTTCAAGGGTTGCAACTGGATTGTACTCATCTGAAAGTCACTTTCTCCTCAAGACAATGTTTCCAGAGTTACTCTAACATATTACATCAACAAAGTTCACAGAATCACAGAATGATCGAAACATAGAACAGTTTGGGTTTAAAGGGACCTTAGTCATCTAGCCCAACACCCCTGCAAGGAGCAGGAACATCTCCAAGTAGATCAGGTTGCTCAGAGCCCAGTCCAACCTGGCCTTGAATGTTTCTAGGGATGCAGCATCTACTACCTCTCTGGGCAACCTGTTCCGGTGTTCCACTACCCTCACTGTAAAAAATATTTTCTTAATATCAAGTCTGAATCTGCCTCCCACTATTTTAAAACCATGACCTCTGGTCCTATCACAATAGACCCTGCTAATGAGTTTCTTCCCGTCTGTCATATAAACCCCCTTTAGGTACTGGCAGACTGCTCTAAGGTCTCCTCAGAGCCTTTTCTTCTTCAGGTTGAACAGCCTCAGCTCTCTCAGCCTGTCTTCATAGAATAGGTGCTCCAGCCCTCTGATCACCTTCACGGCCCTCCTCTGGACTCATGGCAACAAGTCTATGTCTTTCTAATGTTGGGGGCTCCATAGCTGGACACAGTAAAGGGTGGAAGGGTGGTTGAAGGCCCCTATGAGGACCAGGGCTTGTGACGGTGAGGCTGCTCCTATCTGCCTGTAGAGGGCCTCATCTGGATGGTCTTCCTGGTCAGGTGGCATGTAGCAGACCCCAACTGTAATGTCGACTGTCCCTGTCCTCCCTTTAATCCTGACCCATAAGCCTTCTGTCAGCTACTCATCCATCCCCAGCTCCATGCACTCCAGCTGGTGGTTGACATAGAAGGCGACACTCCCTCCTCGTCTCCCCTCCCTATCCTTCCTAAAGAGCCTATATCCCTCCATTCTAGCTCCTCAGTCATAGGAGCCACCCCACCATGTCTCTGTGATGCCATCAAGGTCATAGCCCTGGAGGCGTGCACACATCTCTAACGCTTCTTGTTTGTTCCCCATGCTACATGCATTAGCATAGAGGTACTTAAGCTGGGCTCTCAATGAAGCCAACTAGCTGATGGGACTTGGTCACCATATTGTAATTAAATTGACAGGGAGATGCTTAGAGCAATTAAATGCAGTGCATTATAAATAGACAGCAAGCTTATACAAGTAGTTTATTTTTCACAGCAGGTTTGGTACAGGTTCATGAATGTCCACTTTCTTTTTCCTTGTCACTGTAGTTATGAACAGATCTCCTAGAAAGCTTAAGCTTTAGAATATCCAAAATTCTGTCTCCACTTTTCAGAGATCTAAACTATAGAGTAAAGAAAAAACATTTATTCAGAAAGGCTTTCACTGGAGAATACGGTGTTACCATCTGAGGAGTCCTGGAGGCAAAGTGGGAAAGAACTTTATTTCCAGTAGGAAAATTGATGAGACAGACTGCTCTTTTCTGCCTCTCAGCAAAGTTGAATGTAAAGAATGAGTATTCTAGCCCTTCCTTCTATTTTCAGTCCATTACTTTCTCATACAAAATCTGAAGTAATGCCAAGGGAATGGAAATAAGGACCAAAGTGTCTTTGTCCTGCAGTGAGTTCTCTGCTCTGTACACAAAGGTGTCCCTTATGCTTGTTTTGATTTTGGCATCATTAATTTTAAATTCCTGCCTGCACACTGGCCCACTCCAGCCAAGGATACCCAATGTAGACTCACTCCCCTAGGCAGTGTGTTTTTGGGCTTCCTTGCAGCACAGTTTGAACTCCCTTGTCCTTAATAAATGCTTAAATTGCTAGATCACTATGAAAAAGATGGAGTAATGGACTCCCAAAGTATTTTTGAAACAAAATAATGATTAGATTTCCCTTCTCCTCAGTGAAATATTACAAAAGATTTAGTGTAGGAAGAGAAGACAAATTTTCAGTTGTAGGCTGTATGAGGAAGTAAAGGGGGAGCTGGTACATGGAAAAAGCAGGCAGCCACAGAGATAAGGTGTGCATTATCCCAGTGGACTGTTCAGGGATCGTATGCCCAATGCCATCCAACTTGTGAATACTAAATGGTCTCACATGGGACCAGGGCTCAGCCAACTAAAAGGATATTTTGAGCATGAGGATGAGCAAAATTTTAGGCAACTAAGGAAATTTTGGGGCAAAAAATGTATGTGACATATCAAATCAGAAAAAAAGTATCATTCAAGTTTCTTTTTCAGGATCATTTGCTTACAACTCTTAATGCCCCGCAGTTTTATAATGCTAATCTGCTATCCTGAGAGAAGAATGAGAAGAAAATACAAATATGGACATCAGGGGACATTGGTAAAACTGAAGTAAGAGTCTCTTTAGGGTTTATCAAGCAGAAAGAAGCTGAAGCTTTCTTGTGGCATACTCTTATCTTTTTTCCTTTCTTTCCCTTTCTCTGCGGAAGCAATTACTTTCTCTAATACAATTAAGCAAATGTAGGAAATGCTGTAGGTCCTTTTTAAGAGGTAGAAGAAAAAAATAGTTCTAGAGGAGGGAGAAATAAAAACAATATAATGGACTGTATTCAATGCATGTCACAGGTAAACATAATAAAAAATATGTGTTGGCTTTATTTAGTGGGAGGGGCTACAGCAGCAGCTTCTGCAAGAAGCTGCTAGAAGTCTGCCCTTTGTCCAGTGGACCCGGCTGGGTCTAGCGCAGGCCAGGGTTGAGCCAACTGGTGACAGAATGTTCCCTGATAACACCCCTGCAATAACATACTTAAGAAGGGGAAGAATAAAAAAAAAAAAGAAAGAAGATGTGAAGAAGCCGAAGCGGAGGGCAGAGAGAGGGAGGCGTGAGCCTTGTGGGCCTTGCAGCCCTCACCCCCCAGCTTCCTGCTGTGTTGTTGTCTCAGCCCGATTTGATCCAGTCTGGCCGGAAGAAGTAGAGACAGGTGAAGAGAACCTGAAAGGCGTCTATCTGAGCCAATTGTGAAGAATATCTTGTGAGAGAAACGGCTGCAAACATCAAGGTCAGTGAAGAAGGAGGGGGAGGAGTAAAGCTGCTCCTGGCTGAGATTCCCCTGCAGCCTGTGGTGAAGACCATGGTGGAGCAGGTTGTCCCCCTGCATCCCATGGAGGCCCACAGAGATGCAGAGATCCACCTGCAGCCCGTAGAGGGCCCCATACTGAAGCAAGAGGATGCCCAAAGGAAGCTGTGGTAAAGGGCCTATGCTGGGGCAGCCAATTTCAGAGGGACTGCACCTCGTGGAAAAACAACCCTCACTGGAGCAGTTCATGAAGGACTGTAGTGCATGGGAGGGAGCCCAAGATTGGAGCAGGGCAGGAATGTGCCACTTGTGGGGGAAGGAGGTAGAGATAATGTTAATCCCAGGAAGAGGGAGGGATAAGGGGAAGTTATCTTCCTCTCTTTCTCATTATCCTGCTTTGGTTTTAATAATAAACAGATAGTTTTCCCCAAGTAGAGTCTGTTTTGCCCGTAATGGTAACTTTAAGGATATCTCCCTGTCCGTATCCTAAACATCGAGCCTTTTTTTTTTTTTTTCCTGTATTAAGTCTCCCTGTTCTCTTGGTGGGTTGGGGGAGTGAGTAAGAGACTGTGCAGCTTGGTCCCGAGTGGAGCTAAACTATGACAACATTCTATTAATTTTAATTTACATTATAACTTAAGAAATTTTGCTTTAATCATGTTGCATAGCAAAAAAGAGTATACATTTTATTATTAAAAAAGCCTGTCATCTGGGGCCAATATTGACCTATAATTTTAATTGTCATGAAACTGCATTTTAAAAATACAAAAAAAAAAAGTCAGATCTCAATTTTCTAGATTCTACAAGAAGTGGGTAGACATATAAGATAAAGTAATACTAAAACAGTTTTCTTTTTAGTTCATCTTGCTTTTGGACTATCACTGAAGTGAGATAAAAAATCAACTGAGAATATAAGCATTTGCAATGCACTTCTCTATCTGCCTTGATGTTAAGAGTTTTTCTACAAGGCCTTTAAGTCTTTAGTGTTTGGTTTTGGGAGAACAAACAGCTTTTAGCTGTAAGGAAGGTAAGTTCTCCTGGCAGTTATTTTGTCTCTCCCTAGTGGTCTTTTTGATGAAGATCTTTAAGTTTGTCGTCCTCTAGAGATTTAAAGTAAAAAAAAGATGACATTTAACTGAAATAAAAACTGATATCAACTTTTAGATTAATAAGTAATGACAGAGATGTAATATTAATAATGTTTATCCGTGTTTCTGATTTTGTCTTCCTGTTACATTGCTATTTAAAAAAAAAAGAGGAAAAAAAAAAGGAAAAAAAGCTAGACGTGGAACAGATGTAGGTGAGTTTTGCAGTTGCAATAGTTTACAAGCAGGCAGTTTTATTCTGGAAACCCACAGTAAATTATCTTCTCAGAATGGCTTATTACTTTTAGTTTGGTGTGCAAAGTGGGCCTGACAAAACCCCTTTACCTGGATTTAATCTGAAGGGAGAAAGACTTTGTAGGATATGTGATTACTCACCTAAAGGAAACAGATTACAGACAGAGCAGGAAATAATGTTTGGCCTCGGCCTTTATACTGCAGGAAGGAGATTGTACTTCTGTACAAATTTAGATTGATAGTCCTTTATATTGCATCAGTGTGCCCCAAACCTCATTTTATTTATAGTAAGATGGTGTAATTAGTCTAAATCTATCAATCAATGGAAAATAGCAATTTAATTCTTCATAATCACTTGCTTCTGTGATGTGGGAATCAAACCGATTTTGACTGTATGATGAAATGCTTGGATCTTTTCAAATCTGACCATACTTGTCCTAGGCTATGTTATGATTTTGATTGTGCTTCTGCAAGAATGGAAGTAGCTTCATAGGTGTCTGTAATTTACAATGCCATAACTGAGACAGAGCCTCTCCCAATGCTCTTTGTCTTGTGTTTATCAACATCCTTATTATTGTCAGTTGTGTTTTCATTGTTCCCTGTCTCATTCTCTTTCTTCTGATAGTCTAGTATTGACTCCTGATCCCTTGGCTCAGATCCCATCTCTATTAAGCCTTGTCCACTTGAGTGCAACATACTTGTACCTCTTTCTGCCAGACATTCAAATGCCTCATTAGTTTTCTGAAGATGTATTCCACTCCTACTAAATGACTTTTGTCCATTAAAATCAGGGCATTCTGTGATCTGGGTATGGCTTCTTTCTCATCTGCACATTATATTTTAGTTCCTAGATAAGTATTTACTTCCAGAAATGGTATTTTATCCCATTATTAAATTAATCTATGACATTTTCTTTTTAAAATATGAAGCTCCTTTGTTGATCTGCTCTTTATTGGGGGTAATTATTTTGCATTTTATCAACAGCTTGGCAGGAGAGAACAGAAATTTTAGCTCTTACATAGGGGAAACTGTTAAAAATGGAGGGTGGAAGGGATACTGCTTGTTTGTGGAAGACACTTTTTTTTTTGCTTCTGCTTTTAAAGATTATAATATTTTAAAATATTTTTACTACACTTGCCACTTTACATTGTCCTTCTATTTCTCACCTATACTGCTGTGTAAAGTGCTTGTTCTCTTTATTTCTTTTCATTGCCATTGCTTCTAAAAGTTCTTGTATCTTCAGCTTCCTTCTCTACTTTCCTGCTGACATCTTGACAGGAACTTGGATAACCAACTGTTGCATTTTTACCAAATAATGAATTTGCCATGGCCACATGTAATATCAATGATAAAAAGAAGACAGATCTTGCTTTCCTTACATTAACCAGGATCAAAAGTGCAAATACAATTATACTTTTTGCACATGTGTGAGAGACTTTGTTGAAAATTTGTCTCAACATTGTCGAAACATCAAACCACCACCCGGACAACGGCTTCCCGTTATCTCGCAGAACCTGAATGCAGATCTGGTTCCCAGACATCTAGCCCTAGCCCCCCTGGCATGCATCGCCCAGAGGTGCTTATCACCCGGTAATGGGCATGCATATCGCCCAGTAATGGATCACCCAATAATGGGCATGCATATCGCCCAGTAATGGGTATGCATATCACCGCCAGGTGAGGGGTGGGGCTAGGAAAAACCAGCTCTTGAAATACAAAGAAAACAACCAACATAAAAGGAGAACATTTCTTAACGGGACACACTTTCTTCAATACACTTTCTGCACCACACATTTTCTTCAATACACTTTCTATACTACACTCTATTCACTACACACACTTTCTTCAATACACTTTCTTCAATACACTTTCTTCACTACACACACACTTTCTACACACACACTTTCTGCACTACACTTCTTTTCTTCACTACAAGACTGCACTTCACTCAACGGCTCTCTCTTTCAAAGAAGTACACATCCACAGAACTGACATCGAAAGGACCAACACCAGACGGATCGTTCCCTCATCGAGCCAACTGGACTGTCGGGACGCTGCAACTCCGTGGTGGTAGCTATTATAACCAGAATTCTTTTCCCTCTTTCCTTTCTTTCTCTCTTTCATTTGCAAACTTCTTGTCGGGTTAATAAAGTTACCTGGCACTTGACTCCGTTTTGAGTCTTAATTCTGTTTCCCGAGAATACGAACAAAACCACGCTCCGGTGTGTGAGAGGTTGGTCCAGCTGCCCCTAGCCTCCCAGACTCGTCTGAGGTTGGCTGGAACGCAAGGGGGCCTTCCTCTCATCCAAAACCAGAACGTGACAACATGCCAGGAAATTTCATCATTATCTTGAGGAGCTTCCATCCAGGAACCCTGCAGTTCTGTTCATGGCACAACTATTTTATATAATGTTGTAGTTCCACTCTCTGATACTGCTTTTGGTTGCATGGTAAACATTTCGGAAGTCTTTCTGTTTTCTAAGCATCCCTGAAGGATACTAGTTTTCACTTCATTTTTCCTACACATAAATGTTATGGCTTTTTCTTCTTTTAGCAATACTCCTTCTGCTACGCCTGGTTTGTCCCCACATGAGCAACACTGGTTTTATGCAGTGCTATCATACTATGGATCCAAGGCTGAACCTGTTTTGTTTTTTCTTTCTATAACAGGTTTATTTTCTTTTTTTGCACATACTGTATAATTTCCACCAAATTTAAGAAAGCAGATATCTGCAGTATAATTGGGTGTCATTATTTTCCAGATTCAGCATTAAAAACACTTGCAATTTGCTATGATCATGATATTCAGCAATAAATTAGTGTATCAGAAAAGTTTCTGTGATCAATTGTTGTACGAGGTCCGTTTGGGATGGAGTTAACTTTCTTCATAGCAGCCCATATGGCGCTGTGCTTTGAATTTTTGACTAAAACAGTGCTGAGAACACACTAGTGTTTTGGCTACTCCTGTACAGTGCTTGCACAGCATCAGTGTCTTCTCTCCTTCACCCCTGCCACATAAGAGTAGGCTAGGAGTAGGCAAGTGGTTGGGAGGGGACACAGCTGGGACAGCTGACTGAAACTGACCAAAGGGATGTTCCATACCATATGATGTGCTTAGCAAAAAAAGCTCAAGGAAAGAAGGAGGAACAGGGGACATTTATGATTATGGCATTTGTCTTCCCAAACAATGGCTGGTTAAACATGCTGAAGTCCAGCTTCCCAAGAAGTGGATGGACATCTGTAGTGAATGCTCTTTTTGCTTTGCTTGTGTGCGCCGCTTTTGCTTTCCCTGTTAAACTGTCTTTATCTCAATCCACAAGTCTTCTCTTCTTCCTTCTGTTTCCTTCCAAGTTCATAGAAGAGGGGAGTGAGCAAGACAGGAGGGTTTTGGCTGCTGGCCAGGGTTAACCTGCCACAGCTATTTATCCTAATCTACTTGCTCTTGAAATTGGTGTAGAAATATGAAGAGATATTTCCAGGATGTTTTCTAGAAGAGTTAAAAATATTTTCTCATCCCTCTTTTTTCTCTCTGATGCTAGAAACAAACTACTGCTAATAAAAAGGCAATTCAGCTTTCATGCTTCCTGACTACAGGGGGGGGTATAAAGTGAGAGACCTCAAGGTTCTTTCTGGATCTCACTAACAAAGGCCTGACAACAAATGACTTCAATGATAATGGGGAGGTGCTTTCTCACCGGTGTGTGGATTAGTGGACTGTAGGATGTGGCAGGGATGCACATGAAGCCAAAGCACCTACATCTCCCACAGGAGTATGCAATCAGGGAACTGTACTCACAGGTGAGGGGATGAACTGGTAACTCACCTGACTATCTGGGGAGCTGTGCCCATAACTCTGTGTGTGGGTGGGGAGAGAGATTAGAGCTTTTGGCTGTTTTGTTAAAGTTTGTAAGTGGATAGTATCATGGTTTATCTATTGCAGTATTTATATTGATCCTGGTGTACAATTCACTCCTTGGTGGTTAATAACATCATTAATAACTCAATGAACCACTTAAACCTTGATTTGGTTTAAACTACACAAGCTGGGCAGTATTTCACTATGGCAGTTCACTACAGAAACCTCTCAGATTTTGGTACAAAGTCTTCATGAGTACCATTGCTTTGCTTTGCTCTGCTTTTTACATATTGGATTTTGGTTAGTTCTTCTCTTTAGCATTTCTTCCAGTTCTGTATTGCATGCGCCAATCTCTTGAACTAAAGAATCCAATTAGACATTATTCAAATATAAAATGTATAGATTGTGAGAGTAAATATACAATTAACGAACCCTCATATATTTGTTATCCTTTTCAATGAAGCCAAGGCTGTCAGATTTCCTGCCAGCTACCTTCTGTGAAACCTATAGGGTTTGTTTTACAGATGCTGGTGTTTAGTAACAATAGCAAGTACTTTTTTCTACTGTGCACAAGGAGCTAGCTTAATGATAGCTAATGCATCCAGTGCTCCAGATGAGACAGAGTGTTTCTATTTAGCAGCCTGTTTAATTCTGTCATAACCAAGATGTTAAAATTATTAGTTATGCTATACAAAATAACTCAGTGGATGTCATCGGCTGACTAAGTATAAGAAGAAGGTGGGGTTAGCAGTTAGCAAAGAGTTACTGGAAAAAAATTCACTTAATCTAGTAGATATACACATGTTAGAATTTTCTGCATGCTTTGAGAACTACTTATTAAACTAAAGAATAAAAAAATAAAATAAAGATAAAAAAGAGATGTAATAGGGAAAGAATTAAAAAGAAACTTGAGGAGAAGGCAGCTAAATACAAGTATAACATCCAGGTAGAATCCACTACTATAGGTGGTGACATCAGCTGTGGTCCCACCTATAGCTAGGTCTGCTCCTTGCAACTGTGAGCCAGATCAGTGCTGCCAGATGAGAGCCTGATGTTGCAGAAGATAGTAAGAGCAGTAGTCTCAGTGGTACAGTATTTCGTTCCACTTTTATAATATGTATATATTAGAGATATGGATATATAATAATATCTCCAATATTTTACTTGTCCTTTGCATGTCTCTTTGAAGGAATCAAAAGAGATTAAGGGTTTGAATCTTGTCACTATTTTATCCCTCATTTAGGGCTCCTTCTCTATGGATTTGCTTTGCTCCATTGATTTCCAATTCTATTCTCCTTTGCTAGTAACAGATGATCATAATGCAGTACTTTGTGATGCCAGTGCATTTTTTTTTTTTTGTATGAAAGAATCCAGACTTTCAGTCCTTCATTTCAGAAATGGGTTTATACAAAAGGATGAAATTTGCCAAAGTCTTAGAAGTACAGGCCATGATTCAAATGGTTCCTAAGCAACTAAGACACATTTCAAAATGTTACCCACAGTAATTAAGTTAGAAGAGATCTGGCATATACTAAGCATATTTGTCTGACACTATTTTAATTGGCTAAGATTAATGGACACAATCTTGTATTAAAAAAGGGAAGTCTGAGTAATGGAATAAATGGCATTATATAAAGAGTATTGCTACCTGGTCATGAATGGCCTAATGACATTTTTTTTTCATATTTAAAAAGAAAGATTTTGCTTATGTGGTTTTCTTTTCCTCATTTGTGATTGAATCATACTCAGAAAAGATCTGGCCTTTAATATTTTTCATGACCTAGCTTCTCGGACTGTTAGGTGAGTACATTTATCGACGTAAAGAAAATTGCAGTGTGGTTGTTCTTCAACTTTCCAAAGGTCTAGTGAACCGGGTAATGCCAGTTGACAACAAGGCTCAGATCTGTAAAGTTAGATCTTCTGTCCACTAACCTGGTATTTTGTGAAATTTGATGTAATTTCTTCTACTTTTCTCTTAGTCATCTAATATGGTATTTGCAAATGGCTAAATGACTTTGAAGTAATTAACATGTAAATTAAGAGAAGTACTATCTCTGATGGGGAGAACTAGAGGGCTACTGGGTAAGTGGATTTTTTTTTTTCCTTTAGAGCTGTAATTTTTAAGAACTTCTATCGGTCAGCTTTTCTGGACAGGATAAGTTTTGCAATTAGCAGGGATGGCACTAAACACATCAAGGTGATAGAAGTTCGGGAAATAAATTCATTAAGTTCTTTCGTTTATAATCCAGGTGTATCAACTCCTGCATTACAATGATAATTTACACTATTTGTAGTTTGGTAATTTCATGTTTTAAGTGAGTCATATTTCAATTAGTCTGAAGTCAGTCTACCAAACTGTAACAAAATTTGTGCCAAGTTGAAAAGTGATTACAGAGAGGCTATAGTATATTGCTTATCTCTTTTAAAAGGATTACGTATAAAGACATATACAAATTAATATTAAAATAACTATGAAGATGCCTGCCTGCAACTCTAAATGCCCTAAAATGCTTAGAAACTTTTAGGATATGCCTGCATGAGAAAGTATAGTGACACAAAAGAGTGAATCTGTAGGGTGCAATTGTTGGCATTAAAGAGCTGATGCTTGCAACGTATCTGTCTTATGAGGGTTTACTAAGGACCAGATACAGTCTGGTTCAATGGGACTCCTCCCATTAGCAAGCTGAGTGCAATAATTATGATCCTAGGTTGCATCTTCTGGCAAAGAAGATGATCAGGAGATTCACTGCAAAACCATGCTGAGATTTGAGTGAGAGCTGTCCCGCAGCTGTGCCCTTGAGGTCTCAAAAACGTGGTGAGTACATGAGCACTTTACTAGCCAGTCACCTGGGTTCCTAGGGCCTAGAGATCCTCTGTTCAGGTTTTCCCTAGCAGATATTTCTCAAGCTATATTGGGAAAGCCACCATTACTGCTGGGGAACAGAGAAACATGCTAGAGATTCCTAAAAGCCTCACAAGCCCTGTCAGATACCACTCAAAAATATGAAAGATCTTATCCAGCATACAAGACTCTGCTGTCCTTGTATGCCTTTGCAAAATTTCCTTGATTTTCTAGCTATCATTGGGAGTTTGGGGAGTGATGGCACTGAAAATACTGCCAAGTTTTTAATTGTGTTCATTCTAATGTTCTGTCTTCGGCTATACAAAACTCCCAGGAGACAGTCATATTTTAGAAAAGGTTGGCTGGCATATGCTTGTTATTAAGTACAAGTGGATGCTAGTAGAATTACCTATATATCTGTTAGATATGTGTTTAATGACCTTTCTACTTTGGAAATTCAGGAGATTTAGAATAATTTTTGTGGAAATAAAATATAGTGACACTTACGTGTTTGGTTTTTTTTTCATATTTATAAGAGTTATTCAAAATTAATGCTTTCAAATATACCTTAACTGGTATGTTAAGGTATATTTGTTAACGTTTCCATATGATTAATAAGACATTTTTAGAGATCAAATAATGACTCTATTTGTGATTAGACTATAATTTAGATATTTACATATATCCTTTCTTGTCTGAGAAGTATAGAATTTAAGTTTGGATAGCTAATCTACACAGTTCAAATTAATGAGTATTACTAAAAAAAGAGAAAGAATGACTGCAACATTGCATAAGTTGGGGTTTTTTTCTCATCAAAGCATTACATGAATGAATTATTTTTCTATGACTTGAGACCTGAAAGTCATTTTACATCCAATTGTTCATAGTATAGTTTAAGACAAAACAATGGACTATATCAATGGATATTAGTCTAATAAAAAATGTATGTGTGTATGTGTATGTAAATACACTTTTCCACCCTGGAAACAACAATAAATGTTCAAAGTACAGCTGTTGCCAGTAGTTGTTATTCAGTAGCCTAAAGTACAAAGTCCTCAGAAAAATTATGCATGTACTCAGCTCTTCATTGTTTTTCTTAAAGCAGCTCACGACAGAGTTTTTAATAACTAAAGGCAATTTTCTGAAATCACTGTCTGGGAGGTGAGGTAAGAGTAAGGGCAGTGCACATATAACAAATTAGCAGATATTTCCAGGTTTCTTTTCACAGCATAATAATAGTAATTTATACCAGGCAGAATGACTTTTAATTGAACATCTTTCAAGCTGCAGTACATGGAGTAGTTTGCATTAATGTTAGTAAATGTGGAGAGCTTAATGCTCAGTTTCAGAGCATGCAGTAACTTTCTGTTTTATCAACATGCCAGACAGGAGCTTAAAGCACATTTGGCACACTTACATATTCATACTACAGTGTTACTGTGCAGATTCTGCAATGTCGCATTGGGACTACATGGTGAGGGAATGCAAAAACAAGTTAGCATTATGGCTGTTCAGAATCTCCAATATTTTTCCAATTGTCTTTATTTACAGACGGCTTCTTAGGCCAACAGTTAGCACAATAACTAATCAAAATAATTTGTTGCCTGCTGCCTGTTTTGATTAGAACATTTTAATTTCAGGTCTATATTTCCCATATTGTGTTGGTTTTGTTTAGTGGGAGGGAGCTACGGTGGTAGCATCTGCAAAAAGCTGGTAGAAGTTTCCCCTTTCTCTGGTGGACTCGTCTGGGCCTGGGGCGGACCCGCTGCTGGCCAAGGTCAGGCCAGCTGGTGGCAGAATGTTCCCTGATAATGCCTCTGCAGAGGGGCGGAGAGGGGGAGGTGCGAACCTTGTGGGCCTTGCAGCCCTCCCCCTCTGACCTCCTTCTGGGTGGCCATCTGGACCCGACTCAGCCCAGCCCGGCTACAAGAAGTGGAGAGGAGATGTGAAGAGAACCTGAGAGGCATCTGCCTGCCTGTTGTGAAGAATTTTTCTTGTGAGAGGAACAGCAGCAGCCACCAAGGTCAGTGAAGAAGGAGGGGGAGGAGTAAAGTGGCTCCTGGCCAAGATTCCCCTGCAGCCTCTGGTGACAACCATGGTGAAGCAGGCTGTCCCCCTGCAGCCCATGGAAGCCCACAGAGGAGCAGAGATCCACCTGCAGGCCATAGAGGACCCCATACTGAGGCAAGTGGATACCCAAAGGAGGCTGTGGACCGTGGAGGGCCCTCTGGGGCAGCTATTTCCAGAGGGACTGCACCTCATGGGAAAACGACCCACACTGGAGCAGTTTTAGGAAGGACTGTTGCCTGTGGGTGGGACCCCATGAAGGAGCAGGGGAGGAATGTGAGGAGGTCTTCCCCTGATGAGGAAGGAGTGGTGTAAAGCAACAAGTGATGAACTGACAGCAACCCCCATTCCGTCTTTCCCCTGTGCCTCTCAGGGGGGAAGAAGGTAGAGATAATGCTAGGCCTGGGAAGGAAGAGGATAATGCTAGGCCTGGGGGGAAGGTATCTTAGAATCATAGAATCATAGAATCACATGGTTGGATGGGATCTATAAGATCATCTTGTTCTCTGTCTCGTTATCCTGCTTTGGTTTTAGTAATAAATGAATAGTTTTCCCCAAGTCAAGTCTATTTTGCCCATAACGGTAACTTTAAGGATCTCTCCCTGTTCTTATCTCAAATGTAGAGCCTTTTTTTTCTTATATTATCTCGTCTTATTCTCTCAGAGGGTGGGAGGAATGATAGAAAGACTATGTAGTCTGGTCTGGAACAGGACTAAACTATGACGCTTGGTTAATTATGTGATTTGTATGAACAATTCTTGGAAGAATGAATATGTAGCTATCATTTTAAACTATTAATTGCAGAAGAACCAAATGCCTTTATTTCAGTCTACAACTCCTTCTTTTATTTATTTAAACTATAAAATATTAGGAGCAGAAAATGTTACTGTTAATCCTCTTCTGATTTCAAAATTTATATGACAGTGAATGCAATTAATTCATTTTTTCGTTACTTTTCCTGAGAAAATATGCACAGGCATGAACAAGTAACAGCTTTGACTTGATAAAGTAATATTTTAAACTCAGTTTATAAAACGTGAAAATAATGGTCCAGAATTTTAAAAAAAAATCTATCAAGTGGCTTTAGTTTTTGTGCTTCTGTAGCTTTACTCTTAATATAGCATTAGAGTAGCTCTGTCAGGTTAAGAAAGGTAAATGTAGGTGTCTGATTAATTCATGTTTATTTTGATCACATCAGATGATGTTATATCAGACCAGAATTCACTTACAATTAGAAGTATGAACTTTTGAAATTAAAATCTTGTGACTGGAACAGGTTGCCCAAAGAGGTGGTAGATGCCCCATCCCTGGAAACATTCAAGACCAGGTTAGTGAGGACTCTGAGCAACCTGGTCTAGTTGGAGATGTCCCTGCTCCTTGCAAGGGGGTTGGACTAGATGACCTTTGAAGGTCCCTTCCAACCCAAACCATTCTATGATTCTTTCTTTCTATGACTTGAAAGTTCATCATTCCCTTCTTCTTTCTTCTCTTCTTTTTTTCAAAGGTAAATGCAAGTGTGGTGGTGTTATTTGGAAAGACTTTTGTGGGAGAACGAAGTCACCCTGGAGAAAAAAAGTTTGGAAAGAAGAAGAACGAGGGAAAATACAGGACACTACACTGTCATTTGTCAAAAACACATTGCTCTGTATACTGCAAATGGCTTCCTAAAGATGATTATGTTAAGAGTAGCTAAGCTTATCTTTCAGTTTTTTACTTCTGGTGTTTTTTAAACTGTAGAGTTTGATAGCAATGACCATCTATGGCATTCAAAGCCCTTTAATTTTATTGTGTATATAAAGTATGTACCAATGACTTACAGAAAGTGACTGTAGCCCAAGTTAAGAAGTCTGGGTTTTCAATTGTATATAGACATCTAAAGATGTGGCCTGATTAACTACACCTTACCAAGGCAAGTAAGTTTGCAACAGAGAGACTATTGAATCTGTCATCAATGGAAAGAAATAGCAGCTCCTAGGTGCTGAATTGTCCCAGATCATGACCTAGGTATGGTTGTTTTCCTAACAAGAAGTAATGGAGCCCAGAGTGGTGAAACCCATCACCGGGAGACCTTGGGTTAGTGCCCAGAGTTAAGCAAATGAATCCAGATCTATCTGTATCCTTTGTCACTCAAACACTACTGAACTAGTCTCAGGACTAGTTTTAGTTGTCCGGCCAGGAAAAAGCCAACGTGTACATATGAGCACCCCGGTCCTCCCATTCTTCCAGAATGGTTTGTAGCCATTTGCAGCACTTTCATTCTTGTTTTCTGTTCCTATCTTCATATACAATTAAGTCTGCAGTATAAGAACAAGTGTATGTATGTATGTGTATTTTTTCCTATCCTCAACTTGCCGCAGTCAATAATGTTGACACTAATATAGGCTACATAGAGTTGTTTTGTTCGGTGCTGAGAAAGAGCAGAAATCTAAAAAAGTAATGGATCCCTTTTTACCAGCACAGAGAGTAAAGCTATATATGACTATTCTGTGGTATATGAAATAATATCTACACCATAGTGCTATTCTGGAGGTCCTTTTCCAATGGCAACAATTATGGTTATCCAAAGTAAATATTTTATCCTGTGATATTGTCAGCCTGGACCCATAACTGAAGCAGGTGTAATGTTTGCTCTCTCAATTGTACTTTATAATAGATGATAATGCATAATATGTGTTTCAAAAATAAAGTTACTGGTTTAGTGATGATCTGTTCTTAATTCTGATGTGTAGTGCAAAAGACATTTCTGTAGTTTCTAGGTCACTTTTTTAAAAACTGAGTTTCAGATCTGCAGCAGTTTCCTTTTACTGTAGTAGGAGCTACAAAGCTAAATTTCTGTGTATGGCTTGGAATATCTAGAGGCAGATGTCATGCAGCAAGGAGCAAACAAAGCTGTCACTGGCCTAAGGATATTTCATCAATGCTGTGGTGTTGGAGACAAATATAAATATGGCATAATTAATATTAAAACTGGCACAGTCCTTCATTTCTGACACCAATTTGACAAATTTGACTACTTCATCTTTGCTTATCTGTACCCTTCTCTAATAAGTTTTTAACACAGAGATATAATTTGTAACTGTTCTTTTCCCTCTCTCTTAATATTTACATCTGTAGGTATCACAGAAATAAATACTTTCTTGCAGGCTCTTGATTACATTGCCTGTTAGGAGTCATGCAGGCAGACTCCTTAGCTCTTTCTCATTTATAAACATGAATTACTCTAGACTGTCAAGCATTATTCTCCATCTATTCCAGAAGCCATGATCTCAGGGGATAACCTAGATGTTTCTTAGATTTCATTAACATCCTTTGTGACTTTTCTAGGTGATAATGATCAAAGTTCAGGTCACTGCTTAAGGATTAATGGTTAACTGGAAGGTACTGAAGCAGAAGGCATAGCCGAAAACCATTAGCTCCAGGTAGTCACTGGTTCTTTTGCAAAACAAGGCAATCCCCTTCCCCCTCAAAATACTCCAAAACCAAAAAAAACCACAGCAGAAGTATGAGAGGCAAAGGTAGTAAGTTTAAAATATTGTTACAAATGAAGCTTCTAAGTTTGAAAAATTATAAAGTACTAATAAACTGTATATTAACATTTCATCCATCTTAACATGTCTCACTAATATTAGTTATTAATTCCTTTGCAAGAGACATGTATTAAATACACACTTTGTGCATAAACATCATCTGGAAAAGTGTGGGTAGAAATAAAGTAAAAAGTAGCTGCTATAAAAGAAAAATAATAGAAGAAATGTGAACTTTTTATCTGTAATTTGACACTGTTTTCCAGGGTTTTTTTAACAGCATTTACTGGGGAGCATCAGAATATTGAAAAACCACTGTGATAACATTTAAATGGAAAAAATCCAAGATAGTTGACAGGTAAGTTTTTCTCTACTTTTACTTGCAAAAAACAAGTTGATTTATTACCATAAAGCGTCTTTCATGTAAAGTACCTCAAAATTGTCTATAGTGAAATATAAAATAATGAGATGGCATTCACAGAAACAGCTTCAGTGAGTTTTATAAAGACAACAAACCAAAATAAATGAAATGGTACCCACTTGTTCACAGCATGAACATGTAATTTCCAATAACATTGAAGGTAAGCTCAGATTTACACTGTGAATCCTGTTCCTTTAGCTCTGACTGGATAAAGATAAAAGTTTCAGCCCTATATAAGATTAGTTGATGTTTTTTTTCTTGTTTTGTTTGGTTTTGTTTATATGTATACAGTGCTTTTACCTTTTATCCTTTTCATTTGTTTTAGTTCAAATAACACTACCAGCTAATCAAGATGTAGAGAAGACACTATGTGAAAAAAACAAAACAAAACAAAAAGACTAACTACAATACTGATTAAATTAGTTCTGAGCTTAGTATTTGTATCAGATAATTTTACTGTACTACTTCACCATATTATGAAATAAGTCATTTGACTATACCGAAGTGATTAAAAGGAAAAAAAAAGGAACGTTTATACAATGCAACTGTTAATTATGTTCTACCATATCCAATAAACAATACAAATTATTAGTAATGGTGTATTTCTCAACTTCTTCTACTGTTTCTGTAAACAGTTTTGAAAAAAAAAATATTTCTTTTAATTCAGACTTTTATTTTATGAAAAGAAGGGGATGGATTACAACATGTGAGCAGATAGACATATATTGTAGTCTGTAAATCTGATCCCAGCAGAGCATAGAAAGAATTCATGTGACTCAATGGCCAGACACACTTTGTGGCCACACCTTCTTTGTGCAAATGTAATGTATGATATTTTTTTTTTTTACCATTTATATTCCTCTTTAATAGTTAAAAAAAAAATAGATTGCAATACTGACATCCCATATATTTAGGAGGCATGACTGAGACTCAAGAAATTATGGGTATCTTCATCATGGAGTTCTATCTTAAATGTAATTTCTTTTTTTTTTTTTTAATAGTTTTTGACTTATATAGCCAACATTTAAAAAAAGGGAAATATTTAAGCATTTTCCCTGCAGTTCTGAGAATTAAAGAAAGAAAGAATCACTCTCCAGCATGTGGTCATAAGAAAATATCCTACAGATGAATTAAATGCATTTCTCACGCTTTGCTGAAATGTTCTATTTAGATATGACTTCCAATCTCAAATGATTACATATTTGCATAATTGGCCAGATAGTGAATAATCTATAATATGGAATGTAATCATCCGGGTAAATTGGTCACGTATTTTGTATCAGAAAGAACTATAATTTCTTGAGAAACAACACAAACAAATAAGCAACCACTATTACAGATATTCTAATGGTAATACTTGTATCTGTCCTACATGTTAGGTTATTAGTTATTGATGTACTGATACAAAGCTCTTAACTTTTAAAACAAACCTGACTTTATTACTGCAATTTATTTTGTGGGGTTTGTTTTATTTTTAATGAAAAAAAAGTCAACAGAAATGTAGAGGTGATACTTGCAGACTAGAGGATATGTTATATATATAATGGCTCTGATGGCTGGTGAAATTAGATGTTGATATTTATCGTATTACTATCTGGTAACTGAGCTGAAGAATTGGCAATGTATATACTTGCCAATACAATGAACTGGGTCATTTCATGTAGCAAGCAGACCTAATAGTCTGACAGAGCGTGAGGTAAAGAGTAAAATTATAAATAGGGAGTTAGCAAATCAAGCTTAACTACATACTCAGATTATTCTTTCATAGAAGATCTATGAGGCTGATGAAGCTGAACATTTACGACTGCTTTAAACATCACTTAATTTCCTCCTTTTGCAGTATAGACAACATCTGGTTTAATTTTTAAAATAATCAATTCTCAAAGAAAAAAAAATCATTGCAATTCTAAAAGAAAAAAAAGTATATAGCTGTAGAAGGCAAAAGCAGGGACTGGAAGAATGAAGAACTGCCCATTAGAGTAGAAGAGCAGGTTTGGGACCATCTAAGGAACCTGAAGGTGCACAAGTCCATGGGACCTGATGAGATGCATCTGCAGGTCCTCAGGCCACTGGCGGATGAAGTTGCCAAGCCGCTGTCCATCATGTTTGAGAAGTCATGGAAACCTGGCGAGGTTCCAATTGACTGGCAAGGGGTAACATAATCCCTATTTTAAAAAAGGGAAATAAAGAAGACCTGGGGAACTACAGGCCAATCGTTCTCACCTCTGTGCCTGGAAAGATCATGGAGCACATCCTCCTGTAAACTATGCTAAGGCACATGGAAAATAAGGAGGTAAATGGTGACAGCCAAAATGGATTCACTAAGGGCAAATCATGCCTGACCAATTTGGTGGCCTTCAGTGATGGGGTTACAGCATCAGTGGACAAGGGATGAGCCACTGACATCATCTACCTGGACTTGTGCAAAGCATTTGACACTGTCCCGCACTACATCCTTCTCTCTAAACTGGAGATATATGGATTTGACAGATGGACCACTTGGTGGATAAGGAATTGGCTGAATGGCCGAACTCAGAGAGTGGTGGTCAACGGCTCAATGTCCAGTTGGAGACCGGTGATGAGTGGCATCCCTCAGGGGTCCGTGTTGGGCCTGGCCCTGTTCAACATCTTTGTCGGCAACACGGACAGTGGGATAGAGTGCACCCTCAACAAGTTCGCCGATGACACCAAGCTATGTGGTGCCGTCAACACACTGGAAGGGAGGGATGCCATCCAGAGGGACCTTGACAGGCTTGAGAGGCAGGCCCATGCAAACCTCATGAAGTTCAACGAGGCCAAGTGCAAGGTCCTGCACATGTGTTGGGGCAGTCCCAAGCAAGAATACAGGCTGGGTGGAGAATGGATTGACAGCAACCCTGAGGAGAAGGACTTGGGGGTACTAGTGGATGAAAAGCTGGACATGAGCCAACAATGTGCACTCGTAGCCCAGAAGGCAAATCATACACTAGGACTGCATCAAAAGAAATGTGGCCAGTAGGTCAAGTGGGGTGATTCTAACACTCTATTCCACTCTCATGAGACCCCACCTGTAGTACTGCGTCCAGCTCTGGAGCCCCCAGAGAAGGATGTGGACATGTTGGAGCAGGTCCAGAGGAAGATCTCGAAGATGATCCAAGGACTGGAGTACCTCTTCTATGAGGACAGGCTGAGAGTGTTGGGGCTGTTCAGCTTGGAGAAGAGGAGGGTCTGGGGAGACCTTATAGCGGTCTTCCAGTACCTAAAGGGGGTTTATAAGAAAGATGGGGAAACTCTTTAGCAGGGCCTGTTGTGATAGAACAAGGGATAAAAGTTTTAAAATAGAGGGAGACAGATTCAGACTTGATATAAAGAAAAAAAATAATAAAATGAGGATGGTGGAACACTGGAACAGGTTGCCCAGAGAGGTTGTTGATGCCCCATCCCTGGAAACATTCAAAGACAGGTTAGTGAGGACTCTGAGCAACCTGGTCTAGTTGGAGATGTGCCTGCTCCTTGCAGGGGGTTGGACTAGATGACCTTTGAAGGTCCCTTCCAACCCAAACTATTCTATGATTCTACATATACAGAGAGAGACAAAATATGATTAATAGTGTCCATTATTGAGTAGACTATGCTAATTTCTGCCAGTAGTCTGGGGCTGGATGAGATGACTGCCTTGATTCTATGCCTCGATTACTATCAGGAACACATCATTCCTTCCCAGAGAGCAGCTGAGCATAATCAGCTGAACAAGGCTGTTGCTGGATAAGCAGCATGGGAGACAATAAGAAAGTAAGAAACCAAAACAAGCAACAAAAAATCCTATGATCCTTCTGATAACAAGCAAGAAGCAGATGTGTGGGCAGGTCTCAAAGATGGTAGAGAGGAAGTTACTTGTCATGGGCACCAAGTTCTAAATTCTAAACTGAGAGCCAAGCTGGAGGAGACAGCCAGTCCTATAAGGACAGAAAGGACTGGGGAAGTTTCTTTAAGAAACATTTTTACTTTTATCACCTACCTTAGCAGGGGTACTCCACTTTTAAAAAGCTCCAATTTTGAATCTGCCTTTTATTAAAGCTTATGTTTAGAGTTTTTAAGCTTTTCATGTGGCTGCTGTTACATTTGCTTTAAGCAAAAAGGCAATTTAGACCTACTTAGAAGATCTGGCTGACTCAAGGTCTCATCATAGATGCATTTAACACTTTTTCTGATTCAGAAATAGACTAAAAAATAAATCCTCATGGACATGCTTTCCTGATTTATAAATACTATACGGTTTTATAAACACAGAATTGCCTCACCAAGTTGTGATGAACTGCCCTAATTTTTTTAACTTTAAATAAAAATTGTGCATTTGGAAGCATTTTGAATATTTATTCATGAAAAAAATACAACTGATACTCTGACTTTGTGTCGAACTGTCTTGAAAATAAGAAAATTTGAAAATCAAAATATTTAACTCCAAATGAAATACTTTCATTTTCATTTCAAAGAAGGAATTCAAGACTATATTTACATACATTAAAATATAAAACAAAATTAATCTTTTGTTTCAGATCAGTCAGCTGTTTGATCCTAAATGTTCCGAGTTTTTGAGTTTGGGCCACTGAACTTGAAAGTCAGTTTCTCAGCTGTAAGGAGTAGGTATCAATATTTTTATATAAGGATACAGCTACGTGGAAGTAGCTCTTATTTAATTTTGCTGGAAGTTAGGTGTCTCTTGAAAATCCTTGTATCATAAAAAACATCCTCTGGAATGCCTGGTTAAACACCAGATATTCGTAATTTTCCAGTTTGCCAGAATCAAATGTATTTCTGGAATGAGCATTTTTGCTCTTGCTTTTCGTGATGTAGTAAAAGACATGCAAAGAAAGAAGTAAAGAAGATCGTGCTGGAATCCTGACTCTGGGCAGATTGCCAATATGATTTTGCTTCTCACAAACTTCAGAAGCACTCTATTTACTTTATTTCAGATAGCTCTTGCTCTTGCTATTTGTCAAATACTTCAACAATTTTAACATAGGAATTATTTTTGCGAATACATTTAAATAAATTTTTTGAAAGGAGTTCACTTGCCCTAAATCTTGCTTCACTGGCAATCATTAGTTTAGTTTTCTACTTAAATTGAGTCCTTTAGAAAATGTACCCTTAAGAGTATGGCTTCCATTGTCTTCCATTAAAAAGCAAAACCTTTTAAAAGTTTTTTCTGTTTCCATCCTGTAATGTGTCCTTCTTGTTTCCTTTTCCTTCAGTAAAGTCAATGTCCTCTCTATGACTATTATGAAAGACTCAAAATTACTTCATCCAGTAAAGGTAGTTTGTCGTTATTATGGTTGAGAGGATTTGACCAGCAGGTTATAATCCATCTGCCTATAAAACACAGAACTGACTCTGCCTCTGTGAACAAATATATACCAGCTCACCAAGATTCTTGCTCACAAAAGATCTTAATGGCTTCAAAGTTTCGTACAACTAAGATATAATTTGACAGTCTTAATGATAGTACACAGCCCTGCAACAATTTAGAAAATGGATGTGCTCTATCAATGAAACATACATTAATTAATGGTGGGTTCTGGTTTGCTACAGAAGGTATGAATAACTATACTGATGCCAAACCCTTGCTCTGTAGTTACACAGTACGCCTGAGGACTGCTGCCCACAGCAGAAACATGCAAAATTAAAGGGGCTGGGGATGGCTTCAATCACAGTAGAATAGTTCTAGCTATCAGATAATATTTTTAATGTGTGACTTGATATGAAATATAACACATTTTCAACTCACTGTAAAATCAAGTGACATACCGCATAAAATAAATATGCAACTGAAGATAAAAAGTATATTTAACTTTATGTATGCATGTGTGGCTCATTGAATGCTTTCACATTTTTTTTTTTTTTTTTTGTGATTTCTTTGAAAAAGCTATGAAATAGAGTGTACCGGAGAAAACATGTTTAGAATGAAATAGAAAAGAGTAACTGATGGATAGTAACTGACAACCAGATATGAAAACAAAACTTTAAAATTAATTTAATCATAAAAATAAAATAAAAAAAGACATCTATGTCTTTACTTAAGCAAGCCAGTTAAATTCCCTAGTGCTACTACAAATCATAAATAAAATAGGTTTATTAATCTTAAAAGGCAAAGATATGATTGAACAAATCTATTATTGTACCAAGCATTTTCTCCCTAATGCTTCAGCCACATCAAGGTGACTTTATCCAGGAAACTCTAGTAGTATAATTTGCAATAACTAACAAATGGACACAGCATCTTGAACACCCTATATACCAAAACCAACTCTGCATATTATTTCTCTGATTTAAATGAGCATAAAAGCACATCTTTACAGTTAAATCACATTTCATATAGTATACTTTAACACTCCTCTTGAAAACTGCTTTCAGGTTACAGTCAAAGCATTGCTGTGCTTACAGCTTGTTTTGACCATGACATGTTTTTTCCCTTGCTAACATGATAGTATACCGTTTCAGTTTAATAATCACTAGGTGAAAAGGCAATTTATGGTGTGGGAAATTTTGAAAATATTGATATCAAACCTTTTTTGTTTGTTTACTCCTAACAGCAAACTAATACATTCTAAAATTTGAATTTGATTTATTACAGCATAACCAAATCTTCCTGCATTAACGACTGTTCCCACCGTTCTAATACCTACCCATTTTTTATTTCTTAGTATCACCCAAACTGCCTATCCTTCCCTCAGGAATCCTTCCACTGCTTGTTTTATCTTGAAACTTCTCATATTTTTTGCACAGGCCAAAGGGGAAGACTTTTTGGTATGTTTGACATAATTGTGTCATGCTGTTCATGAAAAAGTAGCACATTATTTTCAGAAATCATTCAGTGTGTGGTGCATACAATGGAACGAACTTTAGCTTTCTGATTTCAAATGTTTTACGGTATATTTCTGATTGCATTTTAAACTGCTTTTATTTAGGATAAGATTTGGTAGAAATTTCGGATTTCAGCTATTCCAGTTCCTCTGATCTCTTTGCTCCCACATGCTGTTTGGAGATCAATTAAAATTCTTTACTGAAGAGGAAACTCTTTTACTTTGATTAAGTGCTCACATTTACAGAGAAGTGTTTTATTTAATATGAAATTTTCTTGGGTGTAGAATGCTTTCTGAACAGCTTAATCATTCTTCTCAGAAAATCCTTGAATCTTGAAAATCTCCTCATGAAATATATTTTAATTCCTATTTTCTTTTATAACAAATGCTTCAGTCCTTGTTATTTCAAAGAAAAACTTTCATGAGTACTAGTGCAACAGTGATATATCCAAAGAAATGGCATTCTTATTGAACTGAATGTTTCTGCTGAGTTAGAACTTGGTTAGTTCTTGACTGATCTTTTGTATAAACTTGAGTCATTTGTCAGTTATCTCTGTTACTTGGATTTAATTTCTACCTTTAAAAAACATGTAAGGAAGGCATGAAGTATATGTTGTTGATGTTTCTTAGAAAATATTTGGTGTCTGAGTATCCTGGAGCAAAACGTCTATTTTTAAGTCCAGAGAAATAAAGCTACTAGTCCAGTAGGATGTTATTTTGAAATGTATTATAGGTTTTTTGAGAGACTATTTCTGTGTATAAGTAAATGAATATATTATATTTTATAAATAATATGTGTAATATATAATATATAAATAGATATAGAAATGATTAGATCTGTATTAATTTTTAATTTATGTTTTCATTTTGTAATAATAAGTTCTGAACTTGTAGTAAGTCTTTGATTAGACTGTTAAGATTTCAATTACACTGCTAAATTACTGGCTTTACACATCAGGTACTTCATTTTGACCTATAAAGAGATTTTGAGTGTAACAGAAACAACTCAAATATCTTGACATCAAGTGTCTAGACGGCTTCTAATTCACCTTACTGGTTTGTTAATTGTATTTAAGTCATCAAGTACTTTGAAGTAGAAATACTAGTTTGGTTTAGCTCAGTAAAAGAGAAAATGCAAAAGGAAGATATGCAATAGTGAGTGTATTTGTCAGCTTAACTGCAAAAATGTGTCACAGAAATCTTTGAATAGATCATATAAAACCAGTAACAGAGATGCTTTTTACTCTAATAGACAGCAGACTGAACACAGAACTGAGCTAAAACTGTAGTTAAATTACACAGACTTAGATGACCTTGGTTTAGGCCTCAAGCCAGTGTTCGTGATTTATCTGCATAATATCTGTAAGCAGGCCTTTCTTAAAACAACATAGTATTGAAAAGATTGAATTTCAGGTTAAATTAAAGCATGAAAGAATACATAGAGTGAAACAATATATTTCTCAATATTTTCTATGTTTACTTTTGTTTGAGAGTTTCTCTGAATCAGGAAAAGAAGTATAACAAAAATTTATTCTGTGAACTGTCTGAAAATCTCTTCTGACAACTAGTTAGATTTGGCAACACACAATATATGAAATTCAGATATTGATTCTTTCAAGTCCAGTATAACACTCAAACATACACATTAATTAGCTGCATAGATACATAATATTGTTTGTTTACATCAGATTACAAAGAGTGCTGTTTGTTATATAGCAGTTTACATTTAGATTTTTTGACCTGTGTATGTATATAAATTTACATTGACATTTAGTGTTTTTCTTGTGGTGTTGTACAAAATTTCACTTACAGCATCAGAGTGGAACCCATCTTTTCTTCTAAACACACAACTCTCTTGCTCTCATAATATCTAAGGCAAAAGTGAAAATCCATTAGAAATACCTGTAATAGCAATTCCCACCCAAAATTATTCCTCTTCAAACATTTTCCCCATATTAATTTCCTGTGCTCAGTGGAAGAATATGAAAATAAACATGCCTGGAACCATGTCCTGGAGATTATGAAACCCAGGCAAAGTTTTATACAAACTTTGTGGCATCAGATGGTGAAATAAAAACTTGCTTAGTGTTCTACTGATTTACTAAGGCAACCTGAGATATTTATTTTTCCTGAATCAAGCAAAGCACTGGATATAGCTTCCTAGATATAAATAATGGCCAAGAACTTGCCTGAAGTTAGGAAGAATTAAATGAAAGCCTATGACTAATTATTCATACAGAATATGTTAGTCCATGTAGATAAGCAGTCATCTCATCTATTCACTACTAGGAATACTTGAATAACAAGCTATATTTCTGCAAACCAATTTCATGGTTTGAACATGGTATCAACTGAGACCAAGAGCTTAGAAATATCCAGAAATTAATTTGACATTTATGCGGCAATAAGATCTTTCCATTGTCCTAGAAAGTATTTTTTTTCAAAAAAGAAAGTAAAAGGCATAAGCCTTTGTGCCTCAGGGCACAGGCTCACCCTTGTCTGATGATTAGGAAGTGAGTCAGTTAATGCACAATCAGCTATAGAAACAAGTCTTGCTGCTTCCACTGAAGTGAGTAGGCCTCATTTCTATTGGGAATAAAATGCTGAACTAGAAAGACCCATGGTCTGATCTTTCATCGCAGCCCTTGTATTTCATAAAAGTTTTTTTTTCTGTTCAGTTCTGGGATGCAATTTTAAAGGGTCATTTGTTAACTCTGTCTGAAAACATACAAGGGCACTTAAACCAGCTGAGCTCAAAATCCATCGAGAAGCAGTAAACCTTACTAGAGGCTTTAAAAATAATTAATAGTCTGAGTAAGTTCATTATCATTTAAGATCTAAACATATTAATATTCTGTTTTTGTTGCAGAGCTATTTAGATACTGCCAGTCATTGATAATAAGTCATTTATTCCTCATTAACTGTTAGGATGGATGTAGATATTCATTATAGCAAGACAACAGACTCATTTAACTGCACACAGTACTTGATTGTACACACGAACATTGACTGGAATGCAAATTTCATTCTACATAAGTCTTGTATTGGTTGTTATTCTCACCATGGTATAAAGTATCTTATCATAATCTGCTGTACGTTTTTTTAGTATCTGTCTTAAACCATAAGAAATAACATAATAAAAACTGGTGATAATCTCAATTTGGGTAAATAGTGGCAAAAGAAATGAAGGTTTTCTTACATAAACTGCTGTTGACTTTTAAAAGTGTACTTTGAAATTATGTGCCCTTGCTTGATAGTTGTGCCAAAATTAGTACAATCTTAAAATAGATGAGATTCAGATTTAAAGACATTGGTCATGGACAAAAGCTTTTACAGATATTTTATGTCCCAACTATAGAAATCAAAGGCCAATTTGTTCCTGTAAAATCAAAATAAAAGTATATTCTCTGTCATCTTTTGCTCTGTATTAAGACTTCATTTTCTCTATATATTTGTCATTTATTTTTTCCTTTTTCTTTTCAATTTTACTTGTTTACATATATAGAAAGCCTTTGTGTGTATATACAGAAGTATTGTAATCATCCTTCAGTTATTATTATTAAATACTACACCACTACAATGTTCAGGGCATTGTACATGGCTTCCAGTAATGTAAGAAAATCACAGCTTTGAGATAAATTGAGGCTTTGCATGATAGGTGGCTCATGTCTACTGCACTATCTTATGAAAGGAACTATGACTCAGTAACACAACTGCATTTGTTGTCTCAAACAATGTAAGATAACTTTGTGTTGCTTTTCCATGGCCCTGCTCAAGGCTTCCCCACTGCAAATATATATGCAAATATTTTGTAAAATATGTATGCTCTTTCCCAGGTGTACGTAGGATCTTTGCTGCACATTCAATGATGTTTAGCCTTTCTGAAAGCAAATAGCTTTCTGCAAGCTAAATCAGAGGCTCCATGTATGTCTTATGGAAATACGAAGGATAAGTAATGGAGCAGTCCAGAGGAGCTTAAAAACTGTGAGAAAAACAGACCTAGGGTTTAAAGAAGAAAAATCGCTACATCAAGACTGTTATCCCAGTTCTGCTGTTCAGCTGGTAGGGAAGTTTTACAGTGAAATTATCAGCTGCCTAGAACAATAGTTCTTCCTTCTCACTCTGGATGGAGAAGATTGTGTTAGTCTTTGTCAGCAATTAACACTTCACACACAGAAATTCAGGATTTTAGTGTGGGTAATGTCCTTTTGTACTTCTTTCTGCGTACTGAGGTGTGCATATTGAATCTGAAATTCTATTGTATCTCCAGATCATGTGATGTCTATATGTGACGTAACTATGAGTGAAAACTGAAAAAAAAACCAGTTATTTTTCAACCACAATTTATATTTTCTTTGACATTTAGGATTTATCAAGGTTGGACCATCTAGCTTTTAAGGAGAGAAAAAAAAACCACAAAGAAATATTCTGAAAAGTCTTTTTTTTTTCTTCAGAAGAAATCTGTGTCATCAAAATATAGAATCATAGGATGGTTTGGGTTGGAAGGAACCTTAAAGATCATCTAGTTCTAATTCTTCCATCATGGACAGAGACCTCCCACTAGACCAGATTACTCAAAGCCCATGCAACCTGGCCTTGAGCAATTCCAGGGATGAGGCATCCACAACTGCTCTGGGAAACCTGTTGCAGTGCCTCACCACCCTCATAGTGAAGAATTTCTTCCTTATGTCTAATGTAGACCTGTTCTCTTCCATTTTAAAGCCATTACCACTTATTCTATCACTACATATTCTTGTCAAAAGTCCCTCCTCACTTCTCTTGTAAGCCCCCTTTAGGTACTGGAAGGACACTATAAGGTCTCCCCGGAGCCTTCTCTTCTTGAGGATGAAAAACCTCTCAGTCTGACTTCGTAGGAGAGGTGCTCCAGCCCTGTGATCATCTTTGTGGCCCTCATCTGGACTCGCTCCAGCAGGTCCATGCTCTTCTTATGTTGGGGGCCCCAGAGCTGGACACAGTACTCCAGGTGGGGTCTCATGAGAGTGGAATAGAGGGAGGGAATCACCTCCCTCAACCTGCTGGCCACATTTATTTTGATGTAGCCCAGGATATCATTGACCTTCTGGGTGCAAGTGCACATTATTGGCTCCTGATGAGCTTCTCATCAACCAACACTCCCAAATCCTTCTTCTCATGGCTGCTCTCAATCCATTCTCTGTCCAGTCTATATTTGTGCTTGAGATTGTCCCAGCCCGTGTGCAGGACCTTGCATTTGGCCTTGTTGAACTTCATGGGGTTCTCATGGGCCCACCTCTCAAGCCCAACAAGGTTCCTCTGGATTGGTTCCTCCCTTCCCTCTAGCATATTGACCACGCAACACCACACAGCTTGGTGTC
>WHYT01013986.1:83244-106049 GCA_009806455.1 Tetrax tetrax
ATTATTGGCTCCTGATGAGCTTCTCATCAACCAACACTCCCAAATCCTTCTTCTCATGGCTGCTCTCAATCCATTCTCTGTCCAGTCTATATTTGTGCTTGAGATTGTCCCAGCCCGTGTGCAGGACCTTGCATTTGGCCTTGTTGAACTTCATGGGGTTCTCATGGGCCCACCTCTCAAGCCCAACAAGGTTCCTCTGGATTGGTTCCTCCCTTCCCTCTAGCATATTGACCACGCAACACCACACAGCTTGGTGTCGTTGGCAAATTTGCTGAGGGTGCACTCTATCCCACTGTCCATGTCACCAACAAAGATGTTAAACAGCATCAGTCCCAATATCGATCCCTGAGAAACTGCACTGGTCACTGATATACACTTGGACATTGAGCTGTTGACTGCAATTCTTTGAGAGTGACCATCCAGCCAATTCTTTATCCACTGAGTGGTCCATTCATCAAATCCATGTCTCTCCAGTTTAGAGATAAGGATGTTGTGAGGGACAGTGTCAAATGTTTTGCACAAGTGCAGATAAATGATATGTAAAACATAATTTTACACTACAGAACAACTCTGATGGAGAACTTTCAGCTAGCCTTACTGAAAAACTTAATATGGAGGAGACAAGACACACAGTGTGTTACAGGACTAAACTGTTCAAAATTCTATTAAAAAAGTCAGTGCAGAATACGCTGTGTATAGGTAGTAACATTGAAGGCTCTGGAGGGTCCTCATTTCTTCCAATTGAAACAAGTTTTCCTTAGAATCATAGAATCACAGAATCATAGAATGGTTAGAGTTGGAAGGGACCTTCAAAGGTCATCTAGTCCAACCCCTCTGCAAGGAGCAGGGACATCCCTGCCTAGATCAGGTTGCTCAGAGCCTCATCCAGCCTGGCCTTGAATGTTTCCAGGGATGGGGCATCAACCACCTCTCTGGGCAACATACTCTCAAAAGTAAATCTCATTAAAGACTCTTTCCATGCACATTTTAACTTTTTAGTCTCCTTCACTTCCTTTCAAGTCCCTAAAAGTTCTTGTTTTCAAATCATAAAATATATTTTAGAAATTCTGTTAGTGCTGAAAAAATATCAAATTAGTTGTTCTGAGAAAATAATAAAAGATAGTGTATATTTTAGAATAAGCTATTAGAGTGCAAGAAGTAGGCAACAACATAATTTGCTGTAGATTCCATGGCCTGAACATTTTTTATACTATAACATGCTTCCAGAGTTACGCAATTGTATGTTTTATTGGTTTAATTCACTTGATCATTTAGATATTAAAAAAAACAAACCAACCTCTCTAAAGATATATCTATTCTTTTGAAAAGCTAGTACTACAAAAGTAATGTAATAATTTTATCACAAAATTAAATTTCCTGTTATTCCATTAATTTCCTGGAAAATATAGAAACCTCTGTTTCATTATCCTAGTGGGCCTTACTGAATTTTCAACAAAGCAATTGTTATTTATATTTTTCTTTAAAGTTCACAGTTTAATTGGCAAATATCAAGGCTGATTCAAAATTCGGCACTGGAGACACTGCATCTGAAATACTGTGTTCAGTTTTGGGCACCTCAGCACAAGAAGGATGTTGAGTTGCTGGAGTGTGTTCAGAGAAGGGCAACAAAGCTAGTGAAGGATCTGGAGAAGAAGTCTTATGAGGAGCAGCTGAGAACTGAGGAGCAGGGAACTGAGATTTTTCAGTCTAGAGAAGAGAGGCTGAGGAGAGCCCTCATTGCTCTCTACAACTACTTGAAAGGAGGTTGTAGTGATGTGGGTGTTGGTTTCTTCTTCCAAGTAACTAGTGATAGGACGAGAGGAAGTGGCTTCAAGTTGCATCAAAGGAGGTTTAGATTGGACGTTAGGAAAAAATTATTTACTGAAAGAGTGGTCAGGCACTGAAACAGGCTGCCCAAAGAACTGGTGGAGTTACCATCCCTGGAAGTGTTCAAAGAACGTGTAGATGTGGCACTTTGTGACATGGTTTAGTAGGCATGATGGAGTTGGGTTGACGGTTGGACTTGATGATCTTAGAGATCTTTTCCAACAGTAATAGTTTTATGACTCTATGAATCCGATTAGTGACGTGATCGTTGACAACATTATTCAAATATTCTGATTCACATTAGAAATGGAAGACATATGTTATGAGAGAAGATGCCTTAAGAATGAAAATATTGTTGATTCAGACAGATGGTAAATTTTTTTTAGCAAGCAAAATGAGAGACAAAAATATGACAGCTGAATAAATGTTAAAAACTATTAAACCTGACAAGGTCAAAGATTGGAGGAGGGAAAAAGGGAGAGGATTTAAAAATAAATGTTAAAAATAATACCTTACCAAAAAAAAGTTTTTTTTCCATTATAATCTTTATCACTAAAAACTTTTACTTTTTTAAAAATGCATAAGTATTGTGAAACAGACACTGTTTGGAAAAAAAAAGAATCCCTCAAAATCGTTCCAGGTTTAGCTCTTTTTACCTTGCACATCAATACTGCTTTTATGTTATTGGATTCTTTATTCAGAAGTATTCACTCAGGACCCAAATGTGTAGCCTGTGTTCACATAAGTGAACGTGTAAACATGAAAGTTATTCTGCTATATCCAATAGACGTAACTGCTTATTTATAGATTTGCAACACTGTGTGGGATTGGCTGTTCCTTTCCAGTTCCAGAGAGTGACTTTACATTTTTGGACATTATTTAATCACACCCATATTTTTTTTCTCAACTAGTAAGTGGTTTTATTTTAATTTTTATTTCATTTGATTTAGTCTTATTCTATTTCCCTGTTAAGGTTGTATGTTTGTATTTTATTAGATAGAGTTCAACTTGGTGCTATATATCAACAGCTCTTTTCAAATAATTAAACTTTGAGAGCTTAAAAGAAAAATAAGAGCTTGAAATGTGAAACATTAAAATTACAACCATTTAAGGAAGCCTGCCTCTAAATACCAGATTCCAAGCAGAAATTATAAATGAAACTCTTCAATCAGTGTTAGATAATCTCATATAAAAGAAAAAAAGTGGTACAGAAATACCATAAATACTCTGACATGTGGGGATAAAACTGTATGATTTGAATGAAGACTAGTTTGAAGGTATCAGCCATTTTATTTTCTTTGAATCATAATTTTTTTTTTTCTACAAGACAAGAACAAATATTCTTGGATCAAACATTAAACAACATATTTTATTTATGTCCATGTATGCTTGAAATTCATCATCTTAAACCTACATTGAACCTTCAGAAAACCTTTAAAAGTTAAATTACATTCAGGGGAGGTTGATTGCTCAACCTTCAGGATCCAAAATTCTACTATTCCAGAATAAGACAATGTTTTCTTAGAACTAAATAATGCTAATCTAGTCTTCTAAACAGGTTCTTCCTATTAGCTCATTGAAGCTTATGTCAGACTTTTACTTTCTAGAGTGAACATTTTCTGATATATTTATTCTACTTAATAGCTATCAATACTTGAGTTATCTTTATTAGTTAAGTGTCATTAAAAGGACAGAGAGAAAGTTGTAAGATATTTATTGCAATTCTACCTGCTGCCTAGCAGTAAGTAAAATTTAATTACAGATGTCTGCTGGGTGACACTGCTACTTTTCTATTTATTAACCAAAATTCCCTTTTACTATTTCTTATAAAAGAAATAAAATACATGCACCCAGTCGTGGCATACTCACCAGAATTTAGGATAAATCCGTACAACAGTGCTGGCTGCCAGCTCAACTCTTATTTAATGTTTTTTCTTATACAATACTTTGGAGTGCTTAAATTTAAGAGACAATTCTCCTCTTGTAGTACTTTGTATAGCGATACTATAACCCAACCCTTGTGAATAACTTGTGCTTCTTACTTTTACAGGAACAACTGAATATGCAGATAGATTATCCAGGCTTACAAGGATGCCAGTAGCAGAGCAGAGTAGAACTGAGGAAGTCTTGAAATCTACTTTGATGTTTGGTGCCCTTTTTCATGACAGAGTCTCATTTCAGATGGTGTGTTAAGAACAGCTGATCTAGCATGTAGAGGTAATCTAAATTCTAGGGAATCTAAAAAATATTATTTCCGCTTTTATTGGTGATTATAAAAGATCAGAATGTGCATTATCTCTTAGTCAACCATACATTAGTCAGAATTCAATGTGAAAAATAACAACCATATTCCTGAAACAAAAGCGAAAAATATGCAAGATAATCATTAAGAAACAAAGTTCCAAGAAACTTCTCTGTAACTTTCCGAGGTATTTTTGTGAGAGAGAATGATAGACGCCTATTTATACTACCTTAGTGAAAATTTGGATTTTATATATTCTGTAGTATGTAACAGCTCTATACCAGAATCATTCTGTAACACATTTTTTTCCAAAAAGAATGATGTTCTTGATTCACTGAAGTTGTCAAAAGGATCACTGAGTACAATATAAACAGGACTTCAGAATACATGATTGAACTTTCTCGTATTACAGAAAAGTTTCTTTGCAGGAGTAAAACATATTTTTATGGTGTGGTCAAAGCTTTCCTTTTCTTTGTTACCAGGATAAAATCAAACCTTCATCCCTCACAACTGACATTTTTGCTATTGAAAGCATAATTCCTTCTGATCAAATTGTGAGTTCCAACTGTATTAAGACTGAAGGCTGGAAGTCTGCCACATCCATACAGAATTTTAATTAGATAAAACTAGGTGCTTAGACTTAAGCACAGACTTAAAGTCTTTGTTTGACTGAGACCTATGTCAGTATTTCGGCAGGAACTCAACAAATGCAGTCAAAAGCAATTAACCAAATAAGAGGTTTTTTTAAGGTAATGACCTTACCTATGACTTCACTGGATGTACAGCCAAGCCAAATAACTAGCAGATAAGTTCAATTTGGGAAAAACTGAGAATGTAAACCCAAATTTATATGGTCTCTTAGATAGAAATGTTAGATGAAGCCTTGTCCTACCTGCATTTAAAAGGCTCCTAGACACTTCATGATATTAGGGCAGCTTTGAGTGGAAAATCCTCTTTTAAAAATAAATGGGTTTTATATTACTGTAAATAGATCAAAGAAGAAAATCTATGATATTTAAACTGTAACTTTTAAATTATTTGCTCTATAGAAATAAGTGAAAACAAAATGTAAGAAAATTAATTTCTTTTTTTTCCCTCATCCTCCAAAGATACTTGACAAAGTATTTCCCTTATTTCCAAATTAATTCAGTTAATTTTTACTCTTTTAAAATTACTACAGATTTGCTATTTCTTCATCATAGGTAAAATTAAAGATGACTATATGTTGAATTAATCAAATAGATTACTCACCATTCCTGAAACCTGGGATCACATTCCAGGTGTTTTGATTTCATTGACTTGTTCAATCTGCCTAATTTACATATTAGTTGATTGCTATTTTCCTTATCCATTAGCACTATATACAGCTGTCTTTAAAAATACCATTTTAAAATCTGCAGTTCTTGAAATATAAATGTTAATTAAAAAAAAAAAAGGAGCAAACATATAATTGATACTTTCATCCTTTCTGTAAAAAAAAAAAAAAAAAAATAGCTGTTTATGAAATACTTTTGGTTCTTTAGGAAAACAAAGTTCATAAAGAAAGTAGTCAGTTACTGGAATGAAACATGATGGAGAGTATTCCATTGTCTCCCTCAGTGAATTTTTATCTCCTCCAAAACTTTTATTTAATAACTCAAAACCATTCCATTTTTGCAATAGTCATGTTTAAGTTAGGATCACAGCACATTACAGTAAGTTTTCATATTTTGGTAAGAAGTTCCATTTAAATTATTTGTGCAATTGAATAGTCTGCTTGCAAATTGAGGATTTACACTGATTCTCCTCCTCTACTCCACTCTCATGAGACGCCACCTGGAGTACTGTGTCCAGCTCTGGGGCCTCCAACATAAGAAGGACATGGACTTGTTGGAGCAAGTCCAGAGCAGGGCCACGAGGATGATCAGAGAGCTGGAGCACCTGTCTGATGAGGACAGGCTGAGAGAGTTGGGGCTGTTCAGCCTGGAGAAGAGAAGGCTCTGGGGAGACCTTATAGCGGCCTCCCAGTACCTCAAGGGACCTACAGGAAAGATGGGGACAGGCTGTTCAGTAGGGCCTGTTGTGATAGACAAGCGGTAATGGTTTTAAAATAGAAGGAGATTGATTTAGACTGGATATAAGGAAACCTTTTTTTTTTTACGGGGACAGTGATGAAATAATCGAACAGGTTGCCCAGAGAGGTGGTGGATGCCCCATCCCTGGAAACATTCAAGGCCAGGTTGGATGGGGCTCTGAGTGATCTGATCAAGTTGGAGATGTCCCTGCTCCTTGCAGGGAGATTGGACTAGATGACCTTTAAAGGTCCCTTCCAAGCCAAACTATTCAGTGATTCTGTGATTCTATTTTTATTTTTTTTTTTTTTTCAGATTAATCTTAGCTCATTCTGCATTCTAAATAGATATAGAATTTTTAGATTAATGAGAAGTACTATAACTAACAGAATAAATTAACAGTTGACTCAAAGAGAAAAAAAGTAGATATTAGAATATAAACGATTTTATGATATTCAAACTAGGGGAAAATAATTTGGTGCAAAGAGATTCTCACCATATGATTTTTGCTTAAAAAAAAATCAAGGGGTCTGGAAAAACTAAGACCTGCCAATTACAACATTTAGTTTTGAAACTGTGTTGCTAGTTGGAGAAGCTGGGAGACTTGGAAATAAAGTTATCAATTTTTTTGTTAATTATAAATGACTGGGAAAAAAAAGAAGAGACTGAAGGCCTCTGATTAATTTCAGTTCCTGAAAACATCCTTTGATATACTTTTAGCAGCTAAGAAAGTGAATGAAAAATTGTGAAGAAACTGTGCCCAGCAGGAACAATCAATTCATTATTCTTTAAAAGTCTTCTCTTACCTACGTAAGTAAATTAGAAGTAATGTCACAATTTCATGTAAAACCTGAAATATAAATATTCTATAACCACACTGGTGCACTTCAGATCATAATCCTACCCTTTACATTTTTTAGTCTCCTGAATGCACAGAGCCCCAATATTGTATCAAAATAAGCAGCTGTTTTCACAGGGAATGAGGCATCAGGAATGACTCTGAAACGCGTGGTACATCTATTAATCTTCAGGGTTCTGCACTTACTCACTATCATCAAACAGATACACTAATCTTATAAAATCTATTCTGGGATATTTCTTCTTTACCATGATTTGTACTAACAAGATTCCAGTTCATGGGATGTGGAAGGAATGAATACTCAAATGAAGCGTTAAACTAAGATCTTTATTTTGAGGAAAAAAAAAAAAAAAAGCTGAACAAAGTACAACCCATAAGTTTACAGCCTCTGCCTCCTGCATATATCTTCTATTATAAACTGAACATGAATTAGATAAACCAACAGAGGAAATATTTATTTATAAGGTGAAAACTAATTGTTAAGTGTTTTCCACTCTTAATGAAGTTGAAAGTTGAAAATTAATAAACTGTCATGTCTCTATGTCTCCTGGTTCTTCTGAAACAGAGAAGAACAGAGCAGGTGAGCCTTTTGGAAACTTTTGTTTTAAGCATTCCCTGACTGCATCTCTGAGTCAAAGGAGAGCTCTGCATGTAAGACCATGGGTCTGCAGATTCACATTGTAAGCCATCAGATCTGTAACTGCTCCTTCCACCAGTATGTTCTTACACACAGGTCGTCTGCTTTTTATTTATCACTCAGTAACATAATTTGATAACAAGTTAACTCTACTTAGAAATTTTGTTTAAAATGAAAGACAGGTTTGGGGTTTTTTTTGTTACATTTTGCAGTATAACCACTCTCTTACTTTCCAGAACATAGTGGCAGTGAACATCCTACAAAGATCTTTCATTTCTTTTTTTTTTTTTTTTTTTTTTTTCTTTCCTCCATTCCTCATCCATTAGGAAAAAGAGCAATATTTGCTCCTACATCATAGGTAAAACTAAATAATGTAGTCATCAACAGAAATTAAAAAATAATCTAACAGAAGGGTATTTAGATGATAGATTGAAGACTGACATATATATCAATGAAAGCTGACAGTATTTTATTATCTAAAAGAAAAAATAAAAAGTTAAAAGCCTCTATACATACTTGTCTATCTCAAAATGTTTCAGGAATATGTAATTAGAAGAATAAATATGAGACCTCACTTAATCTTTCCTCAAAAGCTGAAGATCATTGTCACTAAAGATTTATATTCTAAAATACGCATTAATATGACAAAGGAATTTACGTTAAACAAATACTGAGTTACAAAGAAATAGGAGACTTTTTGCATCACTTAGCTTACTCTCAGATAGACTTCCAAGGATCAGAGGTGCAGGAAGGTTGGCCCCAAAAGCCATTATCCCTTTAGTAACTGACAAAAAAAAAAAAACCACAAAAAACCAAAACTAAATAATCAAGTAAACCTTTTGACTAGATTGCAAGTTCCTTTTAGTAGAATAACATAATTAAGCATAAACTACTGCAGAAGTTAATTTGAATTGCAGCTTAAAGATAAATCATCTTATTACAAGGATTTTTCAGGAATATTTACTCTTCTTTTACTCCTCTTTCATTAAGTATTTTGAGGTGTCATATTTTGAAATACGTCATATTTCCAGTGAGGTTACTTAGAGGTCACATCAGAGCACTCATTTAGACTATCTTTCCACTTATTGTAGAGAAATACATCAATCTATCCCGTGTCTCTTAGGATTAGGAAGCTCACTCTAAAGATACTTGGTTTTATCCACTAATGTAAAGAAAGTCACAATGACTGACTTGCATACACATTGTAGATACCTGAAGTTAGAACAAAGTTTTAAGATGCTGGAGGAGGGAGGGTGGGGAGGTAAAATATCTATCCTTTGGGTACAAACTCTTTGTTTTGTTCTGTGTTCTGTGACTGAACTTGTGTACTGTTTCTATACAAATAATAACTGTAAACTGCTTGTTTACTTCAAGCTGGGGACCTAAACTCTGTCCACATAAAATTAAGCGCTTCTGAAACATAAGCTGCATAATTCATTTGGCAGTATCCTAATTAATTTGCATTTTACCACTTTAAAAGTGAGGTTGAAATGTATTTTATTTTTAATAAGCCTTATGTTACTAAGCTTCAGTTCTGCCCTCACAGTTTTATGTGACAAGCAGGATTCCAGAGTAAAAAAGATAATTTATCTGTCCTACACAATGAACTAGATTCTCTGCTTCCATTGAATGTGTTATGCAGTTACTTGATTGTGCCTTTCAACTGCACTATTTAAATAATAAATTCTTAAATAAGAATGTTTTTTTAATGCTGTACATCAGTTCTATGATAATTACAGTAATGTTGTTGGCACTCACAAGTCTGTAAATATTTTTTACAGTCTACTAAAGTGTTTTGACATGGCATTTATTAAACCAAGGAAAACAGAAAAAAGAATCAGATGCAGTACTGTGAATTGGAAGATAATAAAGCAAATACAGTGGCATTCATTCATAACATTTTTATACTTGTTCTCCTCTCAGCTATGGCTAGCATTTCATTGTATTATCAAAAATGTTTAATCCTTTGGTCTTCAACCTTCCCTCCTTTACCACGAAGAATTAGAGGTAAAGTAGCCACAAGTGCACTTGTCTGTTTGAAATTAGGACTAAGTAAATTCTATTTGCTAGTATTCACTGCTACCATCATCATTGCACCAGGTTTCTGAAAGTGTAGGAAGCAATCACATGAGTCAAATGTTCAACCCATGAGATGGAAAGCATTTCATCAACAGGATATTATTGCAGGTCACGGGTTTAGGACAGCTTTTGAAAGGGCTGGAATTTTTTCAGGAAGACAATGGCCTGGTCTACTCTGGTTACTTAATCAACAAAACTACTGGCTTGAGATGTGTTATTTCAACACATTACCTATTGAAAATATATTTTATATTTATATTTTCTTTCTTTTTTTTTTAAATTTCTTTCCAACAGTAATAGCCTATAGGATTTTTTACCTGGTTTTATATATGAATATGTCTGGCAGGAGAGAAACTAAAATGTACATAAGCATTTCTTGAGTTGCATGGTAGCAGCAAATATCATCCGAATCCATCACCAGAAAGCAGCAACAAGTATGCAATATTTTCTACTCAAAATGTTATTTCCTTGCATTTTTCATTATTTACTTTATTTTCTTCAATTATTATAGATTTTGAATGCTGTTACTTTCATATGTAGATATGGATAAAACTCTTCTAAAATAGCAGTGTAATATGGTCAAGGAAAACTTCTTGACCTATACCAAAGTTTTGTAATTTCTAGTAAGCTAGAACATAAGAATATACTTCAAGATGTGACAGTGGGCTTATATGAAAGACAGGGAGAAACTTTTTAACAAGGCCTGTTGTAATAGGACAAGTGGTAATAGTTAGAGGGAGGTAGATTCAGACTTGATATAAAGATGTTGCAGTAAGGGCACGGACTCCGTGGATGGTGTTCTGGAGACCTTTATTGTCCATCAGCATAAGTCTTTTATATCTTTTCTAAGTTACACGCCAAGTGCATGCACTGAATCATCTAATTCGATTGGCTGCAATATACTGTTCACGCACCTTAAGCTTCATTTGGATTGGTTATAGATTTTTAGTTGTCTTTATTATTTTTTGCCTTTGGTATTTACTTATCTTGTTCTAATTGCTGGTTTTTGTTATTGAGCAAATGGTATTCAAAGAAATAGCTCAAATTCTTTAATATCAGACAGTTGTGCTGCACTCTCTGTTCCCACATAAAGAAGTTTTTTACAATTAGAGTGACGAAGCACTTGAACAAGTTGCCCAGAGAGGTGATAGATGCTCCATCCCTGGAAACATTCAAGGCCAGATTGGACAGGGCTCTGTGCAACTTGTTCTATTTAAAATATCCCTGCTCCTTGCAGGAAGGTTGGACCAGATGACCTTTAAAGTTCCCTTCCCACCCAAACTATTTTATGATTCTATGACTCTATGAACATAACACATTTCATTTATTTTCTTATAATTTGTACATAGCCTGTGGTTCCTGCTTTTTGAAGGCACTGATTGTGAGGCTAAATCTAAGAACAAATTTGCAGCAGTTTCCTTAGGTTCAGTGTTTTGACACGCAGAGGTTCTCAGTGAGAGCCAAGCTCAAAAACTGCAATGAAGAAAGTTTTTTAACAGGCATATCTTATATTCCAGTTGCCTAACGAGTAAATAGTTAACGAAAATACATTTTGAAAATAAATTTAATACATTTTTAGACTGACAACCCAGCAATATGCATCAATCAAGTTGAATGACAATATAAATGCCATGCCAAGAATCCTATAATTAAGATGATCTTTCATAAAAGTCTTGGAATTAAAGTGAAATCTGACAGCCTGTCTCTGTAGGAAATGGTAATGGAGATACATCTGACCAGGCTTTAATTAATGATTAATTTTTTTTTTTTTACAAAAATAAAAGAAACCATATAAACAGCTGGTATAAGCAGGTAGAGTAAGGTAAATACAAAGTAACTTTCAGTATACGTTTTTTTTCAGTGATTAGCTCAGACTAATAGTGTAGTATATTCTCACAAACTACATTATCAATACTCATACAAAGAGAATTTCCAGATGAATCAGCAGCTCTAAATTTAAAAAGGCAAATAAAACTTTAAAATATCAGAAAACTGGTGGAGATTTAATTTGCATTGCCCCAGTAATGAAGTTATAGTTTCAGTGCAATCACTTCTAATAATACTTACTGTTTATACAGACACATTTGTTGTAAGGCATTAAATATTACCCCATGAATAAAGTATTTCAGATACTGTAAATGTTCTGTTGCCTTCTGTTTGGTCGAACTGTATTGCTGTATAATTCCTTGATTGACAACTGAAGTTGTTGCTTACTATTATTTATATTACCATAACACTTAGAAGTCTATTAGAGGCCAGGATCCCTATGCACAACTATAAGCCCAGAAGACAATCCTCATTGAAAGAATTTTGATACTAAGTAGAACATGAGACAATAAATGGAGTGAAACAGATGGCTGGAGGCTGAGGGTGGCAAAATAAAGCCCAGAAAAAAATATTAGGCAGTGATTTTAAAACTCTATGAGTTTAATGATTTTCAGGTCCTTTGAAGACAGCATGAAAAACCAGAATTTTAATTGAGGTTCTAAGGAAATATAGTGAAGATCTGAAGATGTCTATAGGGGCTTCTTGACTGGGTAGTGAAATTAACTTTATATATATGTGTGTTTGTGTACATATATGTTAATGCATGCATAGATATCTGACTGAAAAGGTGGTAAGCGGTGATAATTTAACTTGTATTCATGCATAAGATTCCCCTCTCTAAAGTGAGATGAGAAAGAAGGATAGATGAAAGGTAATTCAGATGAGAACCTGAAAAATGTGAATCAAGAAACAGTTAATTTACCAGTATTTAGATAACTTTATGTTATCTAATCAAAGCCTACCTTTTTCATTCTGAAGATGTGGACAGTCAGCCCTGATGTTGTACAAGCACTGTTCAGCACTGTTCACTGGTCTGTTATCAACACCTTTCTAGCTACCAATACAAAGCACAGCATTATGAGGACTGCTATAAGGAAAATTAACTCCATCTCAGTCAGACTTAATACAGATGGAAATAACTGGATTTAAGAAACTGTTCAGGAGAAAATTTTTCACCATCAGGATAGTCAAGTAGGCTAAGCAGAGTGCAGTTGTGCAACTTGATCCTGTTTTGAGCAGGTTAGTCTAGGGATGTCCTGAGGTCCCTTGAGAACCCATTGTTGGAGGAAGAAGTAATAAACCATGAACTGTACAGGATAGCAGGTGTGCCAGGATGCTTTAGTGCCTCATGATTTTGAGCCCATAATTCAAGAGAAATGTTTTTGTCAAGTTACTCTAATATGGACCTTCACTAAGACAATGAAAGTGTCTAACATAGGAGTACTGTGGCTGCAATATTGCCATTGCAAACAGAACAAGAACAGATACTAACTTTGAGAGAGACCACCAGTGGGAGATGTGGTATGGCAAAGACAGTAAACCAAGGCTCTACTAACACTGAATGGGTCCACATCCACAATGCAAGAGACAAGATCAGCACATTAAAGGACGTATCTGCTGTGCCCAGAAGTGAAAGGGAAAATAAGAGACAATTATTTGAAAACTTGTAGAGGTTAATATGAAGTTTCTTAAATCACTTCTGTTAGATGGGAAAGACTATAGGAAGTTATAGGGCGAAGATCACAAGAACAAAAGGTGAAAAACTATAGAAAATAGAGTGGGCTTGAACTCTGTAACCAAAAAATAAAAATTAAAACATAATTGGTGCAACATAAGAATCTGAGTTTACATTACATTCTTGTCAGCAGACCCTCTGTTCCTTTCAATGCACAGTAATTTCTTGGAATTATTAGTAAAATAAACTCCAACCAGGAATAAGAGATCTTCAGAACGAAAGGTTTGATACTTAAGTAAAAATAAGCTGCTTCTTATAAAAACCTCCAAATGCAAATTGTAGTTTTCACATATAATATTATTACCCCTCCAAACCCAAAGCAGAATTAACAGCACAAATGTAAATGTTCAGTTTGTTATTTTTTATTGCATTCTAAATTTGTTTCCTCTGTCTACATTTTTCTACTTTTTTTCCTTTTGACAATACAGAGAATTGGCTTAATTTGACTGCATTAGATTTATAGCTTTTTTTTTTTCCTCCTACTTTATCCAGTTTCATAACTTTAAGAGGAAAAATGCAAATAAAAGAAGAAAAAGTCCATGTAAAAAATTGTAATTCAGGTCCTCACCTTGTTCATTCAAAGGTGTATCAAAGTACGAACACAAAATAATACATTTTTTTTAAATTAAAAACTACTTTTATGTAAAATTGAAATAATTTTTACAATATTAATCTTTAATTGATTCATTTAAATTTCACATTGTAAATGCATCACTTTTCCACCCAGATGAAAAAAAAGTCTTCAGTGTTCTTATTAAATTACAAACATTTCAATGAGTGTTAGACAAAATTAAGTGTTCCTATATGATTACCTCTTATTTCTGCCTAAACTAGATTATGTGTTTGAGGAAGTTAAAGATATCTAAACTCGATAAAAGGACTTAAAGTATTGCAAAACCATATAGATTCCCTTTCTTGTTACATAAATTTCTTCTTTGTTTTTTTTTTTTTTAAACCAACAGTTTAATTTGTGTATGCATTCAGGATCTAGCGATTGGATGTTGCATTCTGGGTTAAGGGAATAAAATTATATCTTTGCAAAAAGAAAGAAATGGACAATATCTAATTTTTCCTTAGGCACTAATTGTAGCATTTCAATAACAACTTTAAGTCTTCTTAGGGGAGGATAAGTGTATTTTTTTTTTTCAATGTTTATATATAGTTCTGGAATTATCAGTATGGTTCTCGATGGCTTTTTGAAGTATTTTTCCAATGTCAAAGACACATCATAGGGAGCAGACAACATGAATATCTCTTGAGAGTGAGGAGTGTTTGAATGTGTGTAGGTATTTTAGGACGTTTTTCCCCCTTCTTGTTTCACTCATAGTACTTGAAAGCCTTCAGGTTAACTGATTTTTTTTTTACTAGCCTGATGAACTCTTAAAAATAAGGCTACTAATCCAAATGTTTCATTTCTCATCATCTGGATTTAGGCCTTTGGAATCAGGAAAATTTGTTTATATTTCTATTAGGTCTGTTAAATTATGTTCTCAGTAACAATGACACAGTAAAAGTAATATTTTTATCTGATGCATAAGAACAGTATCTATAGATACTTTAATATGTTTTGAGATAAACTATAGGAGAATAAATTGATTTTCTAGTGTGTTTGTTATTCTCAAGGCTCTTGAAATGGCACAAAGTGAGGAAAGTTAATAGTTCTGATTATTAAGTCAGGCTTTGTTACATTAAATTTTCTTAGGTAATTAGCAGCAGTTTTACAAATAACACGACGGAAGTAGTTTCCACAATAATCCAAAGGGTATGCTCCCTGCTGTCTTAAAATTACTCTGGAGAACTTACTACTAGGTGGACTCATTATTTTTTAAAAATCTCATTTGCTGTCTGATTTTCATGTTCAGTTCTCTTATGTTGATTTAGGCTATTCTCCTCAGAAAGTATGTTTTGATCAATTTAATTATAAATTGATTTGTAAATATATGACAAAATAATTTACAGTTAAATTTTTCAGTTACACTTTTTGAAAAAGTACCTGTTCCCTTTTTTTCCCTTCTTTTCGGGAAGTATGGTGTCTTTAAAAATGCATTTATTACAGTCCAGTTTTGTTAGCCTTTGGAACTGTGATACTCCCTCTTCATCATAAAACACACTCTTTTGTTTATCTTTTCCCACATGAGCACTCTGCTGAACTTTCATTCTCTCTTTACACACTGCACTCTCATCATCTTAGCAACAAATGTGTAAATTTGCAATAGGAATAAGAAATTAATAGAAGTAGGAAAAGAGAACAAATTAAAATTTTATCAACACTTTTAGATTATCAAATCCCAATGAAGATTAGATGAATCCACTCTATTCTCACTTACAAGAAAAAAAAAAGTAATTTTTTTTTTAATAAAGATGGGAATAACTGCAGTTATCTTTCATTATTCCTGTCCTGTAAATAGAACAAACAGCAAAATGTCATATAATCAGCAAAAAGAAAGTGTCTGAAGTCTATGCATTTCCTCATAAATATTATACAGCTCACTGCAAATATTTTGTTACATAATTATAATTTTTTTCTCAAGAAAAAAACTGACTAGAAATGTCACAGACTATATTGAAAATACTAGGTTACTTGAAACAGTAGTAAAAAGAAATACAGTAAAACAGTGAGAAAAATATTTCGAACAATTCACTGAAATTTGAACCTCCTATTAATGGAGGGAACAACTATTGAATGGATTTATAGGGATCAGAAATTAAGACTTTTTGTTTTAGTTTCTTCAACCAGAATGTAGTTGTTTCTTTTAAATGAAGATTTACATGATCTACATTATTCTGAGAAAGTAGGAGAGATTTTATTCTAATAATTTTTTTAAAATGTGGGCTAAGAAATGCCAAGAGAAGATCAGGTATTCATTGAGCAGTAACTTGGGAAGTAATAAAAAGAAAGGGATGAGAATAGAGAATCCATCTGATGACTGGTGGTTCTTCCTATGGAGGTAAGCAGCCTTATCTCTCAGTGTCTTAAGAATATTTTGTGTTTTTTGTAATATCCAGTTCATTGACTGGAAAGCATGAAAATATTCTTCCTCTGTCTTTTGTTCTACCCAAATACTAAAAATCAAATGCAATCAGCTCTGTATTGTCATTAAAATACATTTTCACCAGTACATGAGCTTTTGGCAGATAAGAAACTGTATAATAAAAATCCAATTCAAATCTTCAAGACATATTAAAGGAAGACGGAGCACAGCTTTTCGAAGAACAATGATATTGTGTCAGTCATGGAAACAAGTGGAAAAGATAAATCCTGGTACACTCTTAACCTTCACAGAACAAACTCTCCAGATAACACATTGTAATCAAAAACTAAGAAGTCTAAATTGCAATTCGGTCTTCTTGTATAAAAATTGAACTTTTTGTAGTTACAATATTTTACCTAATTGAAGTATCAGTGAGAAATTCTTTTTAGAAGGGAACTGTTATTCCTATGAAATGAAAACATTTATGAGGAACAGCTTGATGACTGAATAGTTCCTCCCTTTATTATTCTTATAAAGAAGCCAGAAATAGAAAAAAAGAGTTGTATCCAGTTTCAGGCACAAGCACAAAACATGCAAAATATAACTTTCAGATGAACAAATGTTTTTCATCAAAAATGCTAAGACTGCATATTTTCATCATAAAGATCACTATGTCTTTGAGGTCAGACTCACAAAGGTGCTAAAAGATGTTAAAAACTAGCCTCAGCAGTTTTGGAACATAACTTTGCCTATACAGATTTGTAAATGTCAACCACATGGCTATGCAAATCCACATGTTATTTTGATGTATTTTAATTAAACTTATCAATGTTAATAAATATGTTGAAATAGAGGACTTTCAGTCATTAGTTTTAACAAAAAAAAAAAAGAAAAACAAAAAAGAAAACAAAAACAAACACCCAAAACCAAAGTACTGTGCTTGGGTGTACTTCTGTCTGCTTGAATAGTTCTCACTGTGGTTACATCTCATTGTACAGTGAACTTGCTTAAGCATATGCTTAGTTATATGATGATTTAAGCACGGTTTTAGCCAGGATCCTTGTCGTTTAGCATATGCTTAAGTACTTTACTTATGAGATTATTTTTTTTTATTTATAACACTACTGACATAAGTCCAAAACAGGGAAAGAAGACTGGAATTAATTTTATTCTTATGTACATTTTATAAAATCTGTACAGCCTTCACGGCTTTTGTACAATCGATATTGCTTCATCAGCAGTAGTAAAAGTGTTGTAATTCCACCTGGATCTAAAAGCTTCTCTCACAGTCTCATGCAATCTATCTGAGTCTATAGATTAATAGTAAGAGTTATTAATTTCGTTGCTGTAATGCCCATGGCTGATTTTTACTAATCTTCAAATGGCTCCAACGGGCTTTCAAACCAAGTACAGGGCAAAAGACAGCTAGACGAATACAGGCAAACAGACAGAGAGTTAAGTGAAATAATGAGCGAATATTGCCAATGTGATAAGCATTTCAACAACAGCATGATAATGACCGTCAAGTGCTTTTTTGTTGTTAGGGTTTTTTTTGGCTGGCATCATGCTCAGAGACTGTAAAGACTACCAGCTTATATTTGATGTGACAGAAGAAAAGGAATAAGAAAAGAGAGAGAAAATAAAGGCTGATGTCAACATGGGAACAATCTACAAGAATACATCGTGCAGCAGCATTCTGGATATTCTTGAGCACTATCAAGGACATCAAGTTAAAATTTATGACTAATCCGTGTCTTTTATGAAACCAGTGACAAAAGGAATGGGAAAAGTAAGAGCTCAATCTCTCTATCCTACCTTTATCAAAATTAGAACTAAAAAAAAAAACCAAACAAACAAACAAGAAACCCAACAAAAGCCAAACCAACTCAAAAAATAAAGACTTTCATGAGATGATGCTCACATGATCTTATACAGGTGTTAAAAGAGAGTGTCCTGCTCTTCCACTTCAGTGGTGTAAGTCAACTGTCATCACTCAGAAAGTCAGGGAAACTTCCATGTCCTGGATGAAACAAAGATTTAATCATTTTTCTTTATTCTGTTTCTAAAGTTTAGGCAAGCAAGAATTTCATCATTCCCAAAGAATTATGGGAATATTTGGAATAGATCTAAATTCCACAGCACTCTTAGCCCCCCAGGGACCACCATGATTCCGTCCTCATTAATAACTGCATCATACCTGACACTTGGAGTCTTCCAAAGGACAGTTGCTCCTACTGGAATAAATGAATCAATATTGCATTTATCAAAGCCAAAATGAAGTATGATAAAAAATGACTGTTGTGATGAGACAGTTGGATTGGTTTGCATGCTTAAACTATTAGAGAAAACTGCTATAGAAAAGATTAAAAATAATAGCAAATGAAGAAAAGTCCTTCTCCCTTTTTTGATTTGATTTAAAATGTTGTTTTTATTGTATAATACATGTTTCAGAGTTCTTGAGGTCAAAACTCTCTTTACTAGCAAGACAAGATATTTACAGTGCCTTATTTAGACTAGTCTATCCTGACCTGTGAAGAACTTTTGTAGATTGTGTAGGAAGCAATCACTTTGAAGAGCCAAAAAAAGCTTTTGTCTTTTTCAGAAGTTAAGCAAGTTTCCTTTTTGCTGATGCTTTCTGTGATCAATGAGGATGCACATTCATTCAGTCTGAACTAGCTGTAGTTGTCTGCATCTTCAATACAGGTTAATGAGCACAGGTAATGGTTTGTGATGATTACTGACCAGTTCCAAAGAAAGTACTGAAAAGAGGAAAGGAAAGGTGCAGAAAGGTGTGGAAAGGAAAGGTGCGAAAGGGTGCGGAAAGGAAAGGAACTAGAATAAATTATATAAGGTAACTTTGGTAATTTCTCAAAATATTTATTTTTTTCAATAATGGAAAACATTCCAGGCAACTTAAGAAGTTGCTCATTTTACTACATAAGTATAAAAAATTACACAACATGGATAAATTTTTATAGGTTTAAAGGAAATTGTTGACTGATTAACAATTTCTGTAGCTACATTTAGGCATAGCTAGAGCAAAAAAAAAGGGCAGCCTAAATCTTGAGTGCTTAATACTATTTTTAGAAAACACTAGAAAAATATTTCCATATTCAGTTTTTCCTGCTGCTGTAATAGATAAAGTACATATGAGAAAATAGATTTGGTTATTTAAAAAACTCTTTATATTTCATTAATATAGCCTTTATCAAACCTCTCAACTTGAGAGGTTTTAGATTTTTTTTCCCTATACTTAATAGGAATTAATAAATAATTAATTTTATACAAAATAAAGAGGATTAATAAATTAGAGTGAATTCCTGTCCAGCTAATCAATACATTTGTTTGTATTTAGAAATATTTAAATTCGAGAACCTGCAGTTTTTTGATAGCTAGGTTATACTCTGAAGACTGTACACTTCACAATTTAACAGAGAGGACAACCATAGAAAATAATCCCACTTAAAGTATTTTTTAAAACATAGACTTTAATTTCCATTTTGATCTCTTTTGTGTCTGGGATCTTCAGTACATCACTACTAAGTACCTGGGACCTATTGAATCTCATATTTTTATGATCCTAAAAGAGATTATAAAGCCTGTAAAGTATAATGTACACAAGTATTCATGAAGTTACCAAATTAATTACTCTTGTTGAAAAATTCAGTGCCATAGTTTACGAGACAATATGTTAAAAGTGCACAGTAGTTGAACTCCATCCCATGAAGTGTTCAATTTTAATAGCCATGTATTCTATATTATTTCCCATTGACTAATCAGTAGGAGGCTCTTACTTCTCCACTGAACTGGAAAAAGACACATTTCAGATTGTTCTGCTGCCAATGGTTCCTCCCTCCTTTTCTGAAAAGAATTTCCAAAGAGCAGCCAAGATCAATTTGTAATTAATCCATTTAGCCTTCTTGAAGTTATTTGTCTGTGGTTGTATTGTTGTTCAATATTAAGACTGAACTATTCTTCCTCTTGGCCTGTCACATTCTGATTTCAAATGCACCGTTGCATTCTAGCCAACCTCAGACGAGTCTGGGAGGCTAGGGGCGGCTAGACCAACCTCTCACACACCGGAGCGTGGTTTTGCTCGTATTCTCAGGAGCAGAGTTAAGACTCAAAATGGAGTCAAGCACCAGGTAACTTTATTTACCTGAGAACAAGTTCGCAAATGCAAGAGAAAAGAGAGAAAGAAAGGAAAGAGAGATAAAAGAAAAGAGTTTCAGTTGCAATAGCTACCACCCCGCAGCTGCGGTGTCCCAACAGAGTCCAGTTCACTCGGTGGGGAAACGTTCCGTCTGATGTTGATTCCGTCGATGTTGATTTCTGCCGATCTGTTGTTTTTATGTTGGTTGGTTTTGTCCTTTTATTGTTCATTTCATTGCATGTTCATTGTATTCCAAGAGCCGGTTTGCCTAGCCGCACCCCTCACCTGGTGGTGATATGCATGCCCATTACCCTCTCTGGGCCCCTCTGTTTTTTTTTCTTCTGGCCTTGGGTTTGGGCTCATGCCAGTGAGTAGGGCTAAATTTCTCAGAATCAGCTCTTCATTCATGTTCGCAGGACAACAGGAGTTGGCTTGCAAGATAACAGGAGTTGGCTTGCAAGATAATGGGAGTTGGCTTGCAAGATAACAGGAAGACTCTGATCCTATGGCTTAACTGAAGTTCCATTGTTCGGGTGGTGGTTTGATGTTTCAACAATGTTGAGACAAATATTCGACACAGTCTTTTACATGTCCTCAAATATATATATAACTTTGTCAATTTGCATTCCATCAGCTCATGTGTCTTCTGTTTTCTAATTCTGATGTAGTCCCCAAACAGCAACTAAAATAACCAGAAAGGTAAAAGAGGGAATTCTCTGAATTACTGAAAGCATATTCTTCTTGTAATTATTTCATTTAAGGTTCTAGAAGTAAGATATCACCCTTTGACTTTCCCAGTGGAGATTTCTTTTTTCTCTGTCATAGGACTTAGTACAGTCTTTGAATGCTTCAAATTATTCACATAGGAAAAAAGTTGTTGCTGTTATTCCAAGAGAAAATTTGTTAAAACTAATCTGATATTTGCATTTTTCATACAATTCTTTTTATCAAGTTCATTTTTTTTTTTCCTCTGTTCCATGGTTAGATTAGCACTTTGCAGTCCTTTACATTTCTTTGATTAGGTTTGGGAAGGAGATATACTAACAATGAGTATAAATTGATTATTTTCTTCTTTATTTCCAAACTCATGCAGTTTATTCATAATATCAGAAAATATTCCAAATTCATCTTTGCTTATCACTCTCTCTGCTGTATCACTTTCTCTTATTCTATTATAGATTATTTTAAAAGGTCTGTACAATCTTTCCCTTTTGGTCAATGGTAAATGAAACTATCTACAAGGCAATATAAACGTGTCTGCAAATATGTAGACAAAAATAATAAGTAACTCCTTTGCCCACACTTCATTATTTTTATTTACTTCAATTAATTTTTGTCTGTCTATAATAGATATCAAAAAAAAAACCAGATAAACAAAACCCCAGACCTGTCAGATGGTCTTGAAGATTCATCTAGCCAAAGCTAAAAATAAAACCAAATACACTTCCATCATTCCTGAGAGAAAGTTAACCTGCCTTTCAAATACTCCAAGGAAGGGGATTCCATAAATTTCTGAGCAAATTATTCCTAAATTTCATTGCATATATCATGAGAATTTCTAGTTTCTAAGCAGAATTTGTCCAATTTGGCAAGATTTTCTGAATTACAGCTCAGTGTAAGGGCCAGTTTGTATGATTTCTACAAAGCTGTCTTTCCTAAATTCAAAAAGCCTCAAGGACATTTTCAAATTTTGGAAGTAATATGAAGGAAGGAAAGAAGAGAAGGAGAGAGGTAAGGTAGAAATTGAGATAATCTCACAGAAATAATCAAGACACTTGCTACTAGATACGTCCTGAGAAGGAAGCTTTGTCTCAGCATCATTTAAAAAAAAAAAACACCAACAAAAAAACCCCAACACTTCGTTTTTATTTCATTAGTATAAAACTGATATGTACATACTCTTACAAGATCGAATACACTATACACTACATAAAAACAAAATTGCATCTATCATTATAATATCCTGGAGCTATATACTCATTCTTACCTGCGTATTCCAGAGGCAAAGAACATAGGCAGACCCAGAGGGACTATGTGGCACTTAGAAAATGACCACAGGTCTTCTACGTCCCAGCTGAAAGCCTGGCCCACAAGCTCACTCTCACTGCCCCTCAACTTTCATCTTGAGAATTCTCATTAGTAGTAATAAAATGTGCATGATTGAAGCCTAATGATGTATCAAATACATCCTTAACCTATTCTTTATACTCAGGACAACTTGGGAGCTTCTTTCTAGCAGGCATTACACTTGGAAGTGGTGTTCTTCAAACATGACAATGTTGTCAATAGAAAGATAGTATGCTGGTTTTCTTTCAGCTCATAGCTAACAAGTCACAGACCAGTCCTCTGCTTTCATAATATGATTGCTCCTTTGCCTTTCTAAAATGTAATTTCAGTAATCTCTTTAAAAAAAAAAAAAAAAA
>WHYT01013986.1:106069-135820 GCA_009806455.1 Tetrax tetrax
TTTTTTTTTTTTTTTTTTTTTTTTTTTTTTTTTTTTTTTTTGGTGGTTTTTTTTTCCCTCTTTCATTCTTTTTTTTTTAGTTTAATTTTTCAGTCTTTCCTTTGCTTTATTCAATCAAGTATGTTGAACATTGCTAAGCTGTCTAAGTCATGCCTCACTCTGTTCACAGAATGGCTGAAATCTTTGGTGTGTGTTTACCTTCTATCTCTCCCACTCTGTGTTTTACGTGGTAAACTTATTTGCTTGAGCATGACTGTATGTTCCTTTGAGGAGGAAATGCCGTCTGCTTTGTCTAGTAGCTCTTAGCTCAAGGAATTTATTTGCAAATAAGGGATATGCTGTATTGACAAATGCAGAGATTTGCGTCTGTGGGCTACAGGCTTTCAACTGCAAGCAAAGGTATTTTCTTCTTTCCTCTGCATGCCGTCCAGGTACCAAGGCAGTAAGTTTTCTACATGCTCCATTCAAAACAGGTTTCATCCCCTCTGTTATCCATTTCACTTTTCAAGAGTTTATCAGTTGAATTGCAATAACTTTTACGGAAGCTTTTGACAGACTTCTATAACACAGTTCACTTATTACCCACCTTGTTATCCATCAATACAGGAATAGGAGAGATAATCTTTTATAATCATATGTGTTCTTTTCCGCTCAAGATTTTTTCCCAAGCACAGCAGGAGTAGCTTTTACTTGAAAAGGTTTCAGAAATAAAGTAGAAAAGTCGCTATTTTCTCTAGTTCAGCAGTTTGGGTTTTTTTTTTTTCCTTCTCAGTGTATTGTTTGCTCTTGTCTTTTGTTGTCCAAAATACTTAAAAATAGCAAGCATCTTGAAACACTGCTGGTCTACATAAGAAGAGAGTAAGGAAGTATGTGGAATGGATAGGGAATTTCTTTGTCTATGAAGAACTAGATAATTGATGCATATTGCTGCATTATCACCCTCAATTATAATTAATAATTATAAACATATTAATAAAATAGAATCAAACAAGTATAAATATATTAACTGAATTTAATAAAGATATTTAATAAAAATATAATTAAAATATTATTGTAGTATTTTGCTTGCAAAAAAAATGTTAATCAGTTTACATAGACCTTTAAACAACAATCTGCAGCAAAGCATATCATGAAAGTTCAGATAATTAGCTCAAAACTAATCAGAATAATTTTCATTACATGCCACCTTCATAGTTTTTGAGAACTTCTTATTTCTTTCATGAACTTCTCTTGGCGTTGTTTATATACAGTGAAAACATAGGGGGGTTTTTTTGTAGACATATGGTAGGATCAGGATGAAAGTGATGGAGGAAGAAAACTATTTCATTAATAAAATATACTGCAAAACTAAAAATTGCTGGTAACATCAATATATTAACTGAACAAACATTAGCCTCTTTGGAATCTACTTTCTTCTGAGAGGGCTGTGTAATGTTCTTGCAGTGTTAAATTTATGTATTATTTTAAGAATATGTTAAGTATCTTATTTTATTAATTTTTACTTCAGAGATCATTTGTTACATGAAAAAAAATTCCATTAATACACACAACTGATAAATTGGTTACTAAAATGTTCTGTTATTTTATTATGTTAAATGACATTTTAGAGGAAGAATAAAGTCAAAGTGATTTTATATTATCCAGAATGTCTTCAATTTTCAAAATAAACTTCTGGATGACTACTGAATTCTACACAGTTCTGTTAAACAAAAAGAAAGCAAAATTTGTAATCTTCCAAGTTGCACTCAATATTTTGTTAAACTGTTTAAGTCCTTTGACAATTTATTTCATGATGGCAATTAATCATAAATCCTTTTCACTTATGGCTAGAAAGAGTCACCTACTGTTTAACACACCGTAATCCACAATCCCACTTTAAACCCTTAATTCTTTTAGCTTAAGAATTCAATAAGTTGTTAAAATTCTTTCCTACCTTAAAACAAATAAGCTCATTATGGACTTTCTTATAAGACTCTTCCTTATAAGAAACTACCTTTTCACACAAACAAATACTTTTCTGAAACTTTGTACTAATTAATATAAGAAGATTGAGAGTAATATAGGTTTCCAGACTTTCCAATTTTTGAGAAGCGTTCCTATTGATATCTAAGATTTGGTGACCCCAAGCTTTCGGACTATTCATAAAGAATGGAAAAGTTGTGAGTACTCTATACTAAGAAAGAGCTCTTAGCATGCCAAGGCTTCATTGTTTTACAGGAGGAAATATTCTTGCCTAAATAAGAATATATGTACCTGCCTTTAACTGCTAATGGCTTCTGAAGAATGCAACTATCAGTTGTTACACTTCACTTATCAAAACTAACAAAAAAAATAGGCAAAAGAGCCCATCAGAAAAAAATGCACAGATAAGTTCTAATTGTTCTCCAGTATGTTTTAAAAATAATATACTTTGCATTTTTTTTTTAGCTTTTGTTTTGAATCAAAATGAAAATTTTCTGGAAACCTCACACAAAGGAAACATCAGGCTGCAGAGAGTAATACTGCTCAAGTTCACCATTATCAATTTACTTGCTTAAAGTATATTTGGCTGATAGAAAGTCCTATTTGCAGTATTTATAAGAATGATATATGCATCTTTCAAAACAATTAGACAAAAATACAAACATTTTTTTTTTGCTGATACTTTTACGGTGACACATACTTTTACAGTACAAAGAAACAGATGAGTAGATTAGCCTTGTCACTGCCGGCAAATCTAATTTTTGGTGGCTACTATATACTACATTATCAATATTGATTGATAACTAATTACAAAAATGAACTCCTAAATAACATGCAGTATAAGCATCTAAAATATTTAAGTAAAGAGATTAACTGAACATTAGTTATTTTATCACTTGGTTCTTGCACTGCAGGAACTGTTTCATCAGTAACTTAGTCATTTTAAAATTTATTCAACTAAATTAAACTTTAAGAGGTAAATTTTATTAGAATGTGCCTCAGAGATATATAGCAGAAGGTTTATTTTGATATTTGTTAAGCAGCTAACTATATAACAACATCTTTCTAAGTTTTTGGTGATTAAAATTCATTTTTTCTAAGAGACATGAGATGTATGGCATTGATCCAAAATGTTTTGAAGTAAATGGAAAAATTCCTTTTAACTTCAGTAGGCTGGATCAGGCTCTTGTAGAACACTGAGAAAAAGAAAGGAAATAGGATAACATGTTTGAGTGGATTAGTTTAGTCTCGGTAAAAAAAACGTACAGTATAAAATACATTTTCAGATATGTATGAATGCACTGGAAGTATACTATCTGAAACCATGCAAAGAATAACAATACCCTTGTGCAAAGTTTGCAGTAAGATATGTAGTTAGATATTTTTGAGAGCCTTGGTTTGAATACTCACTTTAAAAAAAAAAAAATGGTAAAAATAATTGTAGCATTTTAAAAAATTATATCAGGCTGTATATTTTTTCTTCCATTATTAATTATGTAGATTGGACTATTATCTAATTGATAGTCTTTGTTTTCTTCCTTTTATTTTTCTTACTAAAGTATTTTCTTAAGTCATTTGCTTTTTATTTGAGTAAGGTACACGTCACTTAACTTCAGTCACTTAGATGAGCTGTTAGCTCCTTCTGTGGTCAACAGAGATGGGTTTCCACAGAAGAATAGAAATCTATGACAGAATGCAATGAGTCATTATTCTTCCTCCACTAATTTTATAGAGAACCTGAAATACTGGATTAGACTAGACTATTAGTTTTTAGAGGTAGTTAACATGAGCCCACTGTAGACATCTTAGTGAATAAGTATTGTCTTATGCAGCTTAATAATATAAGCATCTCTAATAACTACTGAGAGAAATCTGTTGCACACACATATGGCTCATCTGCGGCACAGAAAGTTCTGTCACAGATTCCTTCTGTGTCTGATCTTTGTTCATAGATACGTATCACCCACTCGCTGTCTAGTAGCATCTTTAAAACTTCATGTCATTTTGCATCTCCACACCCACTATTCTTATTTCACCTATATACAAAATCTTACCTAGTTTTGAACTCATCTTTCTAATTTATCATTTTTCTTTATTGCTAAGCATAGTAAAATTTATTAACTCTGTGTAATATTCTGACAATTTCATAGATTTTAAACTATATGTAAGAAGACATGTTCTTGAAGTTAAGTATATTGTTGTCAGTTAAATTTCATTGTATGTGATTCTTGAACTGACAAAGTGCATAATCTTAGAGATATTCTTCATGCATTAAGCTCTTTCAGTGTTTATTCTTTAGCAATGATGAGTTTTCATTAGCAGGGTTTTGAGATTCAGTAAAAACAGAACCCACAATTCCACTTTGAAGAATCATTTAAGGCATTAGAACTGCAAAGATTTTTGATGAATTTCAGAACTAAATCATTATGACTGTTATAATGAGACCCTGGCTGACATTATGAGAGCAGAATAACAAAAATACTGAGTGCTGTCTATATTGCATTCTAGAATATAATTTCTTACAATAGTGGTTTTATTTTACTGTACAACACTGATCACAAGCTTATTTAAATGGAATCTAACTGCAAACTTGTAAGCTAGGTAAACTACTGCCCACTTTTAAAAATAAACAAATTAAAGTTATGATTCTAGACAGATTATAGTTTCACAATAAATAGAGTAAGGTAGCTGAGAACCATACTGTCTTCTGAGGCACGAGCTCTGTGTGTCCTAAGAGGCTAGGGCAAAAGGAAAATTCAGTTACTCCATTATACCTCCTGAATCACAATGAAGCACAGTCAATGCTGGCTTTCAGATATTCATGAGTCAGAAAGTGTTTTTCTGGTCCAAGTAGCAAACCACCAGTATGTTGGAAGGAGGTGGGTAGAACATGACACTACACAACACACTACAAATATTTTTGAAGGTTTTGTTAACTTCAGTATGATTAATTTTGAATTTTGTTCTTGTGACTGGTATGACCTTAAGTGCCTTTTTCCTCTCCATTCCATGACAATTTCCTCCATGCTTTAGTTTTATATCTCTGAGTGAATCAGGGAATGGAGAGAGGTTGCCTCAAAATAGCTTTGTTGATATGATGGAAAAGCACAATGTCGTCAATCATGATAAAAAAAATACATACTCACTATATAACAAAGCACTGTGACTTAATGAATTGTAGTCTTGCTTTGCTGTGTTTTGCTGAAGAAAACCATTTTACGAATTGTATTTCCATTAGCTAGCACTTTTTTAATTGTAGGTAGCTTGACCCAGTACTGTACAATTACCAACTTTCCCTTCTTTTTGATCTACCCATGAATTCTCAATCCTTGTATGTTAGTTAGTGAGTTGTTCAGAGCCAAGGGAACAACTTTTCTCTTGATTAAATTGGTTTAAAAAGAATTTTGACTTGCTTAATTAGCTTCTCTAGAACTGCTAATAATCACACATCCTCCACTGTGAACCATATAATTATTGTGACATTAATTCTCTCCCTGGGATACTTTATTCTTGATGTGATCATTTCTCTTTTTTGATTGCTGGCTGGTGATCTTACTATTGCAGAGTAATGAGCACCATAAGACGTGTTTGACTATTACTCAGGATCGTCAGTGTCTTTCCATATGATGCAAAGGTTCTATCCATAAGTAGTAACAACATGCTGGTTACTTGTGAGAAAGCATTAAAATGAAACAGAAAAGAAAAATCAGCAAAGCTTTTGAAATTATTGTACCATTGTTTTCATGCATCCTTCTATCACCTTATCACTCCATCACATCCCTACCTCAGCAAGTTTGCAAAATGAGGACAGAATGATGAAAGAAAATATTATTTCTTTGACTTTAACAGCCAGAAACACTATAGATTTCTTAAAGAACACACAGCCCTTATAATTCCCTCTACTTTAAGCTATGTTATGCCTTCCAGCCTAAGGAGATCAGTCTAGTTTAGCTTTTCTGGGGCAAGTCAGAGTGGTCACAAGCCTCCATAAGCTCTTTCTTCATAGTTGGGGATTAGACAGACAATTCTTCTTTCTCTTTGTCAAACATATTACTGTTATACTGGGAACAGAGTTGGAACAAACTCTACAATGCTTCTACATTGCTAACTGTCTTATAAAGATATTTGCACTGATGAGAGAGACCTGATTGTTACCGAAATCCGGAATAAAACTCCTTAACAGCAATGTGAAGTTAAGAAGCAGGCACTTCTTTATTGCAGCACTGGGCACACGGGGGACCGCTCCACCTAGTGTGCACACCTGTCTTATCCAACAGCACAGTTAAATACACATTCGATATACATATTCACTAGATTTATGAGAAATGTTATACATAAACATCAGTCTTCCGAGAAATCATTATAATACGTCTCCTCCCATTTGCACATGCTCAGTCTTTTGAGTCGAGGGTCTTCTGGTGGTCTTGGGGGTCGTCAGAGCCCCCCCTCCTTGAATTTGCTGGTAGAATTCCTCCTTAAATCTTCCATATATAGTCTTGAGAACAAGGTCACCTTGCCCTTGAACCTTCTGGCTTGAAAGTGATGGCTCAAGGCCCAAGCTGCATAGTTGATGCCTTGTTCTACCACTCTCCTAACTACCCCAGAAATGTTAGGCTAACTTCCAATAAACGAGATGTTGTAACAGTTCTAAGACTCCCCGTTCCCTTTAAGGATAAGTTGATTTCATATAAAATTTAACCCATGTGACTACAGTTCTATACTTAGCAAGAATCACCCCATATTGATATTAATTTTCAAAATCATATTATTCCAGAATCACATTGATGAAGTATTTTCCTATTATCAATCATTGGCTATATCATTAATTATAATTATACTGATTAAAGTCCTCAATACCCAGATCGAAATAGGATGGGCAGAGCAGCAAACTAATTATCAGCTCGCTTTAACTCATAACACTTGTAACATGATTATAGACTTACAATATTGAAAAATAGACTTTAATGGATTCAAAAGTCTGATTCAATTTGTACATACAGAAGGGTTTCAGAGAACACCAGTTTGAAAGTCCCTAAATGCAACAGTAAAACATAGGAAACAGTTGTATTGAGTTTGCACTGCAAGGTTTTGGCAGCAGGGGAGGCTACAGAGGTGTCTTCTGTGAGAAGCAGCTAGAAACTTCCCCCGTGTCGCATAGTGCCAATGCCAGCCAGCTCCAAGACAGACCTGCTGCTGGCCAAGGCTGAGCCAGTCACTGATGGTGGTAGCACCTCTGTGATAACATATTTAAGAAGAGGGAAAAAAACCCTGTGCAACAGCAATTGCAGCTGAAGAGAGGAGTGGGAAAATGTGAAAGAAACAACACTGCAGACACCAAAGTCAGTGAAGAAGGAGGGGGAGGAGGAGCTCCAGGCGCCAGAGCAGAGATTCCCCTGCAGCCCAAAGTGCAGGCCATGGTGAAGCAGGCTGTCTCCCTGCAGCCCGTGGAGGTTCATGGTGGAGCAGGGATCTTCCTGTAGCCTATGGAGGGCCCCATGCCGAAGTCGGTGGATGCACCTGAAGGAGGCTGTGACCTCATAGAAAGCCTGCACTGGAGCAGGCTCCTAGCAGGACCTGTGGACTGATGGAGAGAAGAGCCCACAATGGAGCAGGTTTGCTCGTAGGACTTATGACCCCGTGGAGGACCCATGCTGGAGCAGTCTGTTCCTGAAGGACTGCACTCCATTGAGAGAACCCACACTGGAGGAGTTCATGAAGAACTGCAGCCCATGGAAAGGATTCACATTGGAGGAGTTCATGGAAGACCGCCTCCTGTGGGAGGTACCCCACGCTGGAGCAGGGGAAGAGTATGAAGAGTCCTCCCTCTGTGGAGGAAAGAACAGCAAAAGCAATATGCGATGAACTAACCACAACCCACATTCCCCATACCCCTGTGCCACTTTAAGGGAAGGAGGCAGAGAATTCAGGAGTGAAGTTCCCTGGGAAGAAGGGAGGAGTGAGGGGAAGGTGTTTTAAGATTTAGGTTTTTTTCTCATTACCCTACTCTGATTTGATCAGTAATAAGTTAAAATAATTTTCCCCAAGTCAAGTCTGTTTTGCCTGGGATGGTAATTGGTGAATGATCTCTCTGTGGGTCTCTTGACCCATGAGCCTTTCGTTATATTTTATCTCCCTTGTCCAGCTGAGGAGGGGGAGTGATAGAGCAGCTTTGGGGAACTTGGCATCCAACCAGGGTCAACCTACCACAACAGTAAAATCAGCAGGGACATGGGCATTTCTGCCCTTGGCAACTTAGTACTATCTAGGTTTGAGGAACAGCTTCTTTCTGGCTGGTGGAAAGAAATCTACTGCTCTTACATTTTCTAAACAGTTAAGCTACGTATGTGCCATACTGAGTTACATGTCTGCATGCCATCTGTGAAACTACTTTTTGGTACTTCATTATCATGGGCATGAGTTTTTGTTTTCTTCTAACTTGTTGTGCATATTGTTGCTTGATTTAATTATTTTTTAGTCCATTTTATATTTCAGTAGATGGCCTTAAAAATAGAGACAAGTTGCAAAAAAACCCTAGAATGAGTAAGATAGCTCTAAGAAGTTTAACGGTCAGCAGTCATCTCCCTTGATTAATTAATTTTTTTAACAATTAATTTAGGTAATAAGTAAGCATTCCTAAAATGTTATTGTCTTTAGTTGTTTCATGTAAGAAAACACACAGTTACATATTATCAGGGCTCTGAGGGCACTTCCAGCCCTTGCTGGCCATGCCCAGCCTCCCCTGTGAACTCCTCCCAGCCCTGCATATGAACCCAAGAGTCCCATTTCAGATCAGACTGGGGCCCTCAGTCCTCTGCCCTATAGGAGTGCTGGTCTCCAGCCCTGTCCCCAGACTGGACCTCAGGCTTACACTTTAAGCCATGTCTCCAGCCCCATTCCTGTCCCCTTCTCCTGCTGCTGGATGGTTTCTGACATTTGCTCGTCACTTACCTGCCCGGGACAGTTGACAGACTGTTATAGCACCTGGCTCTGCCCCCCATGGTCAGATCCTGAGGGATGGTGCCCATTGGTGAGAGCACTGCCAGGCCTGGGGTCGCCCTTGGCTCACAGCTCTGTCCTTTAGGGAACCGATGGCCCATGCTGTACCCTGAAACGTATCTGAAGAAATATACTCTGAGCGACATCCTGTGTCAGTGGCTTCAGGGTGCAAATTTTATTTGCAAATGGTTTTTGGAAGTGCACCATATCCTTCTTAGTGTGACAGACAGCTCTTGCCTTTATTGAAGACTTCATAGAATTATAGAGTCATAGAATGGTTAGGGTTGGAAGGGACCTACAAAGGTCATCTAGTCCAACCCCCCTGCAAGAAGCAGGGACTTTGGGATTCTTAATCTCCAGAGAGCATTATTTCAATAACCATCATTACCTTTAAAGGTCCCTTCCAACCTTAAATATGCTATGATTACTCATTTATTATTTAATAATCTCAAATTAGTACATACAGTACAAGTCATGCAATAGTGTTTTTCTGTAAATGACCACAACAAATCTGAATTTACTTCAGTATCAACTACCACAATTTCCACACTGCATATGATCAGATTTTTTTTCTTTTTTATTGCTGAGTCTTGTTATACAAATATATATTGCCTGCATCTGGCTTGTTAAAATCTAATTTACAGTTTCTGCCTCAAGAGGATAAGAAGTGGTGTCTGTGTGCTCCATTGTATATCCCTGAGAAACAATTCACTTTTGAACTTTAAATTTTTTCATGGTAAATTGGTTCTGTGATAGAAAAGCAAACACATTAGTTTCCATGAAATGCTGCAGGGGAAAAAAAAAATCATCATTTATTTCTAGACAAATAAGCTATAAGGGAACTAGTATCTGTATTAGAAGTAGTCATTTTGTATTTTTTACAGCAATATGTAGATTTTTTTTTTTTTTGCATTTAACCACTCATTTGTTAATAAACTCATCACATGAACATACATTTGTGTTAAGTAACATCTGATAATTGGAATCACACAAAATAATAATTTTGATATAGCACCACAGTGGAGTGGGGGCGGAAATGGAGGGAAGAAACTCAGCAACATATAAGCAAAATGCCTGCTCCAAATGGAAGTTCCAGGTACGTTCCTTTAATTTTTCCATCTTCTATCATAAACACATTTTCATTATCCAAAGTGCTGTAAAAGCATTTTTTTTTCTGTTTTCTTTCATTTGTAATGACTTTCTTCTCCATCGAAAGCCACTACACTTAAATACTCTTCTGTGAAGATTCAATTTACAAAAACACAATACACATCAACCTCCCACTTGCCTTCTGCCATTCAGGAAAAGTTGCCTTGATCCTTCACTTCCACTAGCTTATCACTAGCATTTTTAATTTAAAGAAGGGGAGACTTTCATGTTTATATTTACAGAGATGTAATATCTTCACATCCTTGCTTGTTATAAGGCTTCCAGTCAAAAGTATCCAAACAAATTAAAATCCAGGTAGCACAGTGCTACCTACCATGACACGATGGATTGCCTTGGGCACTGAGGAAGAAGTACAAAAGTTGGCTTTTTTGAGAGCCTTGGAACAGTAAACCTGAAAGATGAATGAGCTATTTTGTTGCTTGCATTATTATTTTTTTAAGATTACCTTCTTAAGTTATAAATTAAATAATTTTCTAAAGCAGCAGCACTTTTCTTGGAAAAGGTTTGGTGGCTTACTATGACTGTCTTTGCTTCAGATGGCTACAGTTCAGAATCTAAGCCAAGAACAAAAGAATCACATTCCAGCTCAAAAGACAGGTTAAAGCTAGAGACCTGAGGCCCAGAGCAAACACCATGTGAAAGCCATGACAGTTCAGAGAGGCAAGCTGTCCGTAAGTACAGAATAGAGTTACAATCAGTTTGGATCTGTCATTGTGCCATTAAGCCAATTACTTGTTGTCACTGACTTGCCTCATTGCTACTACATTGTACAACGAGAAGGTGGTATATCTGGGCTTCATAATTAGTGGACATCTAATTATGAAGACACCTGGGAGTGTTTAGTCTAGAGAAGGCTCAGGGGGAGTCTTATTAATGTATATAAATACCTGAAGGGAGAGTGCAAAGAGGACAGAGCCAGGATCTTTTCAGTGGTGCCCAGTGACAGGACCAGAGGCTATTCTGTGAGAACACCCTTTTTTTTTTTTCCTTTTTTAAAATGTAACTTGTTCTATTAAGTCTTGGGAAGATAAAAATCTCACAATCTGTACAACTGTAGCCAGGGTACCATCGATTTGCTGCAGCAAATGTGCTGCTTTTCTCATGCTGAGTTTTATATAGGTTTGGAGTCACGAAGTGAACTCAAACTCACTATCTCTACAAACATGTTTATAGACTTGAAGTGAGATGCATTAGTCAAATCAAATTAAATGGCCACATAGAAATCTTTGGCAACCCTTGGAAAAAGCGATTTATACTACACGTTTGCTAAGGTGTGCCATCTCTAAAGAACACAATCAAGGCAGGTAAAACAGTGAAAGAGATTTCTTACTGTTAACAATACATGTTAGCAATCTGATAAGTTGATATTCTCTTATAGTGGTTAACATTCAGTATCAGTTGATATTCAGTTTCTCAGCTGCTAAAATAGAACACTGAGTTTAACCTTCTTTCTGACGGACATAACTTCAAGTGAAAAAAATTGCCTTTCTTGAAACACGTTTAATTAAATGAATTCAAATACAGTGTCCTTAGTTGAAAGGTATTGACAAATCTTGAACTAGTGTAGAATCAATTAAAGTTGGTGGCAATTCTAAGGTTTTTTGTTTGTGATTTATTATTATTATTATTATGATAATCATCATTAATATTATTATCCTTTCCTTACGTTTTGGCCAAAATGCTATATAGATATATATGTACGAAAACTGATTGTTGATAACTGATTGTTCCTTACACAGTGCTCACTGATTCCTTTTCCATCATTTAAACAAGTTACATCTGGAATTGCATAATTTAAGTTGCAATAATTTATTTAGAAAAAAAAATCACACAAATTATCATTAGAAACTACCACAAAACTCACCCAACAAAATTAAAGTAATACAGCATTTAAGTTTAAGACAATACTATAAAGAAGATTTCTTTAAGAATATTGGACCAGACAAATCTGTTTAACTCTTCAGTGTATTATAGCAAGAGGAGTTTTAACCAAAAATGCTATAGGTATAGTAATTTCGATGCTACATCAGTACCTGTTTCTTGAGGCTTTTAAACGGAAGGTCTTAATTCAATCACACAATTTTTCAGGCTAAACATATTTAAAAAAGGACAGACGACTTTCCAAACTAAATTAGAAACAGAGCAGAGCTTTTGTAATATTTAAAAGTGTGTAAATTAGAGAAGTATTTGTCCTTCCTGTTTCTTGATAATGAAAATGCATGAAAGCTAAATATAATATACCTCTGGATCACTTTGGTATAGGGCAGGATTATGGGGTTTTATTTAGTTGGTCCTCTCATCAGCCCATATTTATGTTTCAAGCATAGTTACACTTCAAGACTCTCCACGATACTGTCCTTTAAAAATGTTATTCATTCATGCATTTTCTTCTGGTCTTTTTTCATCAAGCAACAAGACAGCAATGGAGATGTATCATTATGCTGCAACTGTAGTTAAATAAATGTAAGTAATGCCTAAGCATTAAATTAGCAATCTTTCTACCCGCTCTTGTCAAGAACGGTCCACCAGTTTTATTATCTAGACATTACTTCAATGGCTTGCAGCAGGTGAGGGGGTGGAAGGCCTCTCTTTTCTCATGTGTGAATAAAAAAACCTCAGTACCCCAGCAGGTGGGTGGGGAGCAGGTGAAAAAGGAGTGCCAGCAGAAACACTCCTCTCTGAGTGCCCCCCAAGACTGACAAGTTCCCATACTGCCTCTCCACCGCCACCCCCCTGCCTCGTACCAGGCCTGGCAACCCAGGGCTGTGTCTGGTCCCAGTGCCAAACAGTTGCCAGGTACCTGTTGTCAGGCAATGAATGCCCTGCCAAGCCACTCTGTGTGTGGGTCAGTCCCCAGGAGGCAGCAAGGGCCCAGCACCCCAGCCCTATGGCCAAGGCCCCAGCCTCACCATGAGCCCTGCAGTAGGCCCTGACACTTTGGCCTCAGCCAAGGTCATCACCATCCCTTGCTATCCCATTCTTGGCTGCCGAGATGAGCAACATGACAGACACCGCACCCCCTGCCCCACCACAGATTCCCCATTCCCCCCACTAGAATACCCACACAGTATGAAACATGCTTGGAGAGATGTACAGATGTGTACGCACCACCCAAAGCATTTCTGAAATTGCAGATGTCTCAATATATGGTGTGAGTTTGCATAGCTCTACAGAGAGATTACAGGGTACTTCGGTTAAAGTTGTACTTTTTTCTTTGTTTTTTACATCATCTGTATGAGTTACAGAGCTAATATTATCTAAAATCAGAATCAATCATAAATAAATAGCTGGTATATTTTTATCACAGTGGTGCGTGAATAGTAGTGTGTGGGTTTTTTTAAGTCTGGCAATGTTTTCTTAGTTTAGTTATATTAAAAAGTATTTTCACTAAATTTCTTTCTTGCATTTTTAGGGTTTTTCTTTGTTTTCATTTGCATGTTGGGGTAATTTAAGAGTAAAAACAGTAGTTGAGGTAAAAGGTCAGTGTTTTAGCTTTGACAATGACAACAGGAAACACTTCCTCCTTTACATCTTTTCTTTTTCCAGATTAGTTTGTTATATTTAACCCAAGTTAACAGGTTTCTTGGATGCCAGAAACTAATATTTTGTCAAATCCTTCTCACAAGGGAAAAAAACCCCGGTCAAGTTAGCATATGTAAACATTTCTCACCATGTCAGCTGAAAGACTATTGAAGGCATCAGTTTAAGTACATGAGCGTTGCAGAAACTCACAGAATTCAATCATATGAGGTTATAAACTCAAAAGGGATTTATTTGTAATAAATTCAAACTTAGCTCTACGTTAACCAAAATTACTTTAAGACTCCAATATCATTAACAATCCACAGGTTTGAAATGTCACTCAGGAATTAATACTACACTCAGATACATGCAAAATGCACGCACAATCACCAGACAAAGGGAGGGCTCTCAACCTTGAGCAGTTTCCTTAGGCGGCGTCCCAAAGTAAGGGGAGAGTCCTCAACTGCAAACCCACTCCTGCGAGGAGGATCGACTCAAACTCTCCCTCTGGCAGAGAGAGGGTTTATACCCTAGTGAAACCTGATCTGTGGTCATACATGGTCACGTCAGTTCTCTTTGTCTGAAGACTCCACTTTACAACAACCACGTGTTTCTGGAAGCTTCCTAGCCACATGGTTCTAGAAGTTTCCTAACTTAGGGTGGGTGTACCTGGCACAATGGGCAGACTGAAAAAGCATAACCCAAGCCAATTTGATCCCACAACACACTGATCCCAAGAATGGATCCAAAAAACATTATCACTTTCCCTAGCAAGGCAGAAGAAGAGTAAAAAGTCTGAGGGCAGACATATATTGTTATGTATTACAGCTATGAAAATATGGTTTTACTGAACTATATAGAAATACACTTATTATCTATAATCAGTTTATAAGCAAGGACCTAGTTGCTTATAATCAGGCAACAGGCTATTAAAACAGACAACTGAGGCTCTATTTGACAGGTGGTTTAGGGCAACTCTTTCTTATTTTTACAGATATTACAGGAGGGAGGAGTGGGAAAGAACTACCTAGTTAAGGTTTTATCTTTAAGAGTTTGAAAATTGAACAGAGAACCATGGGAGCTTAATAGCAGTGCATTATCTATACACAAATGTATTATTAATATTTTTTTTTTCTTAAAGCTCCTTCAGGATTGAAGAAAAAGAAAAAAGCTAATAAAAATAATGACATTTATTTTGTGTCTGTTTCTATTCGAAGTTCCTGCTCACAGTAAGGAATGGCTGCAATGGCAGCAAAATATCTGCAGTGAATACCAGTTAAGGTTTGAGGTTGGTATTGAATCAGAATTCATACTCACATTTTATAATGTCAGAATCTTATCAGCAGTTCTCATAGTGGTTACTGATGACAAAGTAGCATCCAGAAACTCAGAATGATATTGGGAATCCATTTTCTTAGGATCTATACAAATATATAACAAAAGAGAGTCCATGCCCCAAGTTATTTGTCGTATAAATAGGCAAGATGGAATATGTGGGAAATTAAGTAAGATAAAATAAAAGGTAAAAGTAATTTAATTCCCAACAGCTACACAACACAACTCTTATGAAGCAGAAGAGAGTCCCTGAATTCTGATCCACTGTACACCCACCTAGACCTCTTGTGGCACAGATTTCATTAGATTTCTATCCTATATAAAGTTCTCTTTCAGAGCCTGGCTGCATTTAACTGAGAACTGAAACACAGAAGCTAAAGGTTTGCCTGGTCTATATCTTCAGAGTGTATGATGCCTCACAAACGACAAAAGCTGTTTATCGCAGCCCAAGGAAGAGAAAGGCTGGTGGTAGGCATCAAAATTTTCATCATAGACATTAAACAGCAAAGATTACTTACTTAGTGTTATGCTACATCTGAATGTAATGATGACATGTAGTACCTCCCCTGAGAAATGAGGTGTTTTCCTGTGGTTATACCATGATGTGCAACAGAAGTAACATTTCAGAGATAAAGGACTGACATCAAACATTGGCACTCATATTTTTTAGGTGATCTAACCAAATATATCATCATGATCTGCATTTTAACCTGGTTTATACTTAAGACTATACATAAAAGTAAGTATATATCATCTTTATAGGCCAATTTTCTTACCAGTTCACTTTCTTTTCCCTTAACTGACTGGAGGTAGGGCGTGTTCTGATTCCCTGTGATTTTCTTGTTCTCCGTTTAACTTTATGAGGTTTTGTAGTCTTGGAAATATTTTGTTTTTCCTTTCCCCCCTACCCCTTTTCTCCTTAAATGTTTTTTAAGCATCTGTCATTGTTTAACAGTAACAAGTAACTAAGACAGTAACTAAGTACCACACAAGTGCTTGCTCACTCTCTTCTGTCCCAGGTGGGATTGGGAGAGAATCAGACAGAAAGCAAAACACGTGGATTGAGATAAAGATCGTTTACTAGGACAGCAAAGGAAAATATAATCATGGTAATAAATATATTAATATATTAATAAATATTTTAAAATATAATGGTAAAAGAATATACAAAATGAACAATGCACAATTTCTCACAACCTGATGACTCGAAGACCAACTCAGCCTGTCCCGAGCATGGGACAGAATTGAGAGGGATCTTGGAACAATCCCAAGAGACAGAGTGAGTGCTGCCCACCAGCCAACTTCCACTTATGTACTGACCATAACATCTATAGTATGGAATACTTCCTTTGGCCAGTTTGGGTCAACTGTACTGGCTATATCCCTCCCAGCTTCTTGCATCTGCACATCAGCAAAACCTGGGAAGCTGGAAAAATCCTTTGTCCCTTTTGCAACAACTAACAAAAATCAGTGTAGTATCAATGTTCTTCAAATATCCAATCCCGTACTAAATCAAAAACACAGCAGCTACTGGGAAGAAAATTAGCTCCATTCTAGCTGAAACCAGGACAGCATCAGAGCTGACTTTTACCCAGCTTTTCCTCTTGCATAGTACTGCAGCTCATTGTATTTTGTTTCAACAAGGTGGGTCAAATCTAGCTCACTCTGTTCACACGGTTTATTCCAATTACCTTTGCTTTTCATTTCCCCACTGTTGTTTGCTGTTACAAGGACCTCTGCACACTCTGTTGTTAAAATGCTTTGGGGAGGCCTATCAACAACATCCCCATTGTGTCTGCAGGACTTTTTTAGGAGAAAACCTACTGAGACTTCTATTTTTTCCTTATGCACTTAAGTGAACTCTTGCTAAATACAGACATTAAACTCAGATGAGTTGCAACTTCTGAAATGATCACCTGCTCTATTGATTTTTTCATCAGACTAGTCAGTAAATGTTTTAGCTGCATATATTCTTTCTTATAGGGTGTGTTATAATTTGGAGATGTCTTTTTTCACTGTCTTTGATTTTCTGTACTACTCACTCCAGCCTGAAACAGATTCATCAATGACATTGTCCCTACAAGTGTTGCTAATCATCTCTTTGTTTTAAATGCTAAGAGTGTTTTCCATAGACACCTATGCTTGATCTTTCTTTATCTTTTGCTATCTGCTTTGTCTGGAGAGCTTCTCTCTGAATTCTACTCTGTAATTTATGTCCTGTTTTGATGATTATCCCTTTGGTTACACCTTCTGTGGATCCTCTTCCCATTCACCCATTTCAGGGGGTTGACTGAAGGGTTTTGTCCCTGTCAGAATCTTCTGTGTCAATAAGTCTCTATTATACTTCCTTAGCTCTCATTAACTCGTCTGCCCAGTATCCTGTTTTTCCCTGCCTACGATATATCCTCAGGTAAATCCTGCTGCTTAACTGTTCTTTTGTCTTGTATCTTTCTTTCAGAATCTTCTTATTTGACACTTTTCTATCATTTCATGCAACTAACCAGTTGCCTTGTCATTCACCTCACAATCTTGTCATTATTTTTTGCTTTCTGCTTTTCTTTCTCTAAGCCTTCCCAGATCTCATTATTTCATTCTTATTAATGTTTTGAAATCCCATTTTTTTTTCCCCATCAATTTCACACTGTAAAAATCCTGGAGTATGTATTGGTCTTTCTCACATGCTCTGACCATTTTCTGTTGACTCTGTTCCACTCCTCTAGGCAATTCAATGTGCACAGATATGAAACGATTTCTAACCTGTTGCTCAGACATCTAAGCTTCTAATCTGGTTCTGAAGTCTTTTCACTCACTTCTACTTTTTTTTTTTTTGTGTAAAATTCATATTTACTGAGCTCTATATAGTCTATTTTGAATTTATATAATTAATCATGTATAACAGGTATGACAGAAATCTGTACATTCCAGTAGAACTAATGGACTTCTGGGAAGTCCTTAGCAGGAAGTGCAGGAGATAGATGGACACCAGAGCATTCTGAGGATTTCATTACCCATGTCCAGATGGGCCTGAGCCCATGGTCATGTTCATAGATGCAATATCTGAGCATTGTCAGAACTCTGCACAGATTTCAAATCAAATTTTAACTTGTTCTTGCTTTTTTTAAAGACGCATCTTTATCTGATATGGTATTTAATATCTGCTCCATATTCTCAGAATAGAGGTCTCAATTAGATTTCACTATTCTATGTTCAAGATTATAGCCCTAAGATTATTTTAGCTAATTTCAGTGTTCTGTAGAATATTATTCTGCAGTATGAAAGTGCCTGTCTGAAATGTTACTTTCTTCTTACAGGAGTTTACAGCCTCTTTCATTTCCTAGAGATTTGAGGGACACAGATGGATTTGTATGTAGATACATATACATATTTTAAATCACTGTTTATGGATAACCTTATTATACTGGATATGGAGCAGGAAAAAAAAAAAAAGAGGCACTTGTCAGTTGAAAGAACACATATGATGGATTCAGTAGCTAATACTGAAGACAAAGTATATACATGCAAAAAAATAACTCAGAGATAGACAGATCTAAAAGAAACACCCTCTTGTCTATCAAAGAGGGGAAAAAAATCCTAGAACAATAAACCCCATATAGTTACTGGGATGTGGGAAATGTTCCTTTTCAATAACAGATTTGATATTCTCTTAGTAGCAGAATCTATTGTAACTCACAGTGAGAAAGGCAGGTTTAGAACCATCTTTGTGGTTGTATATACATATGCTGAGGTGCTGAGTTTTCTGAGAGTGGGTCTTTTTTTGGTTGGGTTGATTTTGTTTGTGGTTTTTCTAATATTCAATACAGTAGCTACCGGTATTGACCAGAATATGCTGAGGCTCAAAACAAAGGATATGGAACACATGAATCTTGCAAAAGACCAAACTGCAGAGGAATTTTATTAAAAAACCCCAACATTAAGTATTAATTACTAGTAACTAGATTATAATCAGTGAAAATCATAAAAGGGGATTATACAAAAACCAAATATACGCAGTATAGTTAAGAAACAGCTGCTTGATCCTTTTTTTTTTTTTTTAAATGGTGCACTGTTTATTCCAATAAAACATGCAGATTATGGTTTGTTGGGTTTGGGGGCTTTTTTTAATAATAGTACAGCCATTAAGACTGAGATAAACAATAGCTATCCTGTAATATTTCTCATTTTGAAAGATTCTGAAATATATTAGAAAATAACCTCAATCATCATGAAGACAGACACAGTTTAAAACAGAAAAAAAAGATACAGCATCCAAATGAAATTTCAGAGGCAGTTATTAAGGAGAAGAAAACTGGTTATAATTTTTCCAAAACACTCAAGCTAACAGTGCTACTCCTTTCAAGATGGTAAGTGTGTTTTAGTCATGAGCAATGTAACTGATTGGCCCAAAGGGACTAAAAAGATGGTTTGTTTCTGGTTGTCAGCATATTTTTACTGTGACAACATTTTTCTTAGCAGCTATAATCAATTCAAGCAGCAATAGTCTCTCTGCTTCATAGCTCCAATAAAATGGTGCTCCTGTCTCCCCTCCCATCATGTTGCCGTGGCTGTCAATGATTCAGCAGAACTCCAGAATCAGAACTGTCACAGAAACTCAAATATGAAATCATATTGTCAAACTGCCAAATATTTCACTGCAATGCTATTTTTTTTTGTTAAAGCTAGTCTGGTTTTAAATGTCCTAATAAATGGAACTTTTTCTACTTCCCATAGGGAAGCTACAGAAAAATGTTACAAACATTCCTCATATGCAGATTTTTTTCTTTAGTACAGTCCTTTTGTACTGCCTCAGAGGGAGCTATATTGATTGTTGACGCTAGCTAGTCTTTTATCTAATTTTATAGAGGTGCAGTAGGTTAACCCACAACTAAACACCACACAGTTGTTTGCTCACTCTCCCCCGCACCCCAGGGAGTTGGAGGAGAGAAAAGGAAAAGCAAAAGCAAGAAAACTCATGGGTTGAGATAAAGATAATTTACTAAACAAAGGAAAGAGGAAAAAGACAGGTGAAAAAAAAGAAAAAAAAACAAACAAAAACAAACCAAAGCAAGTTTTGCAAAGGCAATCACTCACTACCTTCCAGCTGGCCTTTGAGCTACTTTCCCCCCCCCCAAAAAAACCACTTTGCTTCTTTTTATTGCTGAGCATGATGTTATATAGCATGGAATATCCCTTAAGTGAGCTCATTTCAGCTATCCTGGTTGTCTTCCCTCCCAATTCTTCTGCACCCTCAACGTACTTACTGAAGAGGCAGAGCTGGAAAAACAGAAAGGCCTCCATGCTATGCAAACATTTTTCAGCAATAGCTAAAATGTTGTGGTATCAACACTGTTCTAGTCACAAATGCAAAATACAGCACCCCATTGGCTACCGCGAAGAAAATTAACTCCATTCCAGCCAGATCCAGTACAAGAGATCACCCAAAAAACAGCCCCTCATCCTACCTTAAGCTAAAGAATAAATTTAGAAATTTTGTAGCATGGGGATAATCAGTAAGTGCAGTCTTATTTAGTAAGATTTCAAGTGCACTGGTCAAGAACTTCAGCAAATGTTGAAAAAATATGGAAGTTGATGTGTATATGTTTATTCTAGGTGTCTATTGTTCTGAGGGGTTCCCAGGACAAGATAGGACCATCACAGTGCAGAAGAGAGTGTAATCTCTATACAACAAGATGACAAAAAGTTATTCAGCCCTGTCTCACTGGAGAATTCTCTAGCAGCTTTAGGGCTGATTTAAACCACAAGAGTAACACAAAGTAGATTTAATGCAGCTACTAACAGTGTCTTGAATCTCCAATGAATTTTAACTTTTCTGCATTTTTGAAAAGAAAAAGCTAGGCTCCAAGAAGATATTTTAGTAGGACTTGGAAATAATTGCAGTCATACTATGAGGACATTCGCAAGATTTAGCCATGACACCACAAGTAAATGTAACAAGTATTACAATCAATAGTTCAATGTGTAGGGCACAACCAATTCAATTTTATAAGCCGGTTTACTACAAATATCTTTCAGCAGCTGACAGGAAGCAGTGTTTCAGTTTTAGTACCAATTCAGTGTTTATACAGGATGCATTTACAGGATACCATAGCTGTTTAATTCTGTACAAACTGAAGTTTATGTACTGAAGCAAATGTCCGTGAGAGCTCCAGGGTATCAGTCTTAAGAATATATAGCTAGGTTCCACAAATAAATAAAGATTAAGGCCTGTATGTCTGGTTGAGCTTAGGATATCTTGTGAAGAATACTGTGGCTTAATTTGCTTATTGTTAAAAAATCAGGAGTCAAAATTAATATTAAGACAAGACTCAAGTTTGGCATCAAACAATAGATCCTGAAATAAAACACAGGATTCTAAACTGAATGCATAATTTTCCTGTATTGAATAGAAAATGCTAAAGCAGTAATCACATAATTAAGTAGCTAAATTAGGGTCCATATATTATCAACTGCAAGAGACAGGCTTCTCTGAAACACAGTAAAGAAAACAAGAAGAAAACTTTGGAGCTCCTAATCATTCTGTGAAGGAGTTAGCTTCTGCGTTGAGTGTGTCTGATTTACATTAACTAAGTTAAATTGCACGGTTAGGTGATGTAAATGATCTCACTTGATCAGCTCGGACCAGGATTCACAACAAGACTAAATTAGCTAAAGGGATGTCTATAAAAGGTTGTAGCTTAAATACTGCTGCTTTTGAGATATGAGTGCAGCTCTGTCAGAGAAGGATTCTGTGTTGACACCCTTGGCTGATGTTAAGTGCTTAAATGTTTCTTCTTGAAAACTGGGCAACACTTATTTGAGGCAATAGCCTAGCTATTAGAGCACTAACTCGCAATACAGGAGAGTTCAGTTTAGAGCAAGTGTCAATATGAGACAAAATTACATGTCTCATCTGTTAGACAAGTGCGCTAACCAACTCGCTGTTGGCTGTTCTGGGGTACTTTTCTTCATGAAGTTATATCACTTTGCAAAAAGAATTAAAACAATTCATGAGTGCATGCTTCTCCTACTTAAAATAATTAGCAAGGAAGAAATAGTATCTGTACACATCAGTTTTTCCTATAACATCTGCATCATGCAGGATCTGGCTTCATATAAATACCATGAATATTTTCTTAAAGGCTGTCTGGATTTTCTTTTTGCATGTCTCTCACTGTGAACAGCCTTTCACATGAGTGTTTCAGAAATGATTCCACATGCACACTTTGGCATTCCCTGGCCTATGATTGTATCAGCAGAACGAAATCCAACTCCCAGGCTTTGTGATATGTGGATTAACTCATTTTATTATTGCCCTTTTCTGGGGTGGGAATGAATCGTTTTGCCTACTCATACCAGTCAAAGTTGAGACACAGTCTATTCAGCTGGTAGTGAGAACCCTCAGACAACAGGCCTGCACCTGTTCTGATTCTTAACTTAAAGGATGGCTCTGTTTCAGAGCATTTTTTTTTCACAATGTAGCCTTAGAGAGCTGTAGCTTCAATGGAATTATTGTTTCCATCAACTGCCTGAATAATTCATTACTTAGCAGAAAACATCTCTTTTTGTTTTCTATTTATCCCATTGTTTGTACATTTCAAAATAAATAAGTCAATGAGTAATACCGTGACTATTTCAGAAAAGACTTTGTTTACCCGAGAAAAAAATGTTTGGCACAAGAATGGACTAAGATAAAAGAAATTTTGTCTTTTTGGTACTGTACACATATCCTGAAGTATGTGTTTCAAAGAACTGCTTTGACTGCAAATAAATAAATGTAATGCCCAGTAACAGTGAACTGATTATTTTAATGCATATTTATAATCATAATTATGATGTATTCATTTCTGAATAATAATATTGTAATTTTCTTATAAAAATAGATACAGAAATCTTCTAAATTTAAGAAGCTGAAGACACAGATTAATATTAGGACTAGAATTGTCACAAAGATTAACTGTGTTCCTAACTTGCACTAGTATACAGTAGAGAGGTAGTAGAGGACATAATTCAGTCCAGCATCTTCTTCCTGTGAGTAATGAATCACGTTATGGGAATTGTTCAGTATCTAACCAAATATGCATGGGATATTTCCTAAATCTATCCTTAAATTATTCCAAGCTTTTCATATACTAGTCTGAAGTGATCTTTACTGCTTCACGTATTTTGATTCCTTTTTGTTTTAAGATTTTTTTTTGTTAGCAGATTTAATGATAGGAACTCAAATAGCCCAGTAATTCATCTGAAATCATGGATAATAGCATAATTGGCAAGATCAAACTGCTGTTAAGGCATAAGATAAGATAAGATAAAATAAGATAAGATAATAAGTCTTACTTTATATAGTAGTAAAATACACTGACAGTCTTTAATTATTTTCAGTATGGAGAAGCTCTGGAATTTAATCAGTTAGTGTAGCTTCCTAAATCATTCTAGAAGCTTGTTAGTAACAGTTTGTGTAGGCTAAAAAGATACAAAAGCTTCTTTTACATGCCTGTCCAGAACAGGAATAATGTGAAGAAGTGAGAAAAATTAAAGTATTAGTTCTGTGAATAAAGCCAATGAAGAATATGTAACGTACAAGTATAATGTATGCAACATAGTAGTAAATAAATGGAAATACAGAGTGAATAATGATGAGTGAAAAGAAATAATATGAACCAATTGAATTGAACCAATATGGCCAAATTCTAGTTAGCATGATTGTATGCAAGAAGAGGACCCAAAGTAAACTTGTTAGAGGTTAATCTGTTGTTCTGAGGGTAAAAGTACTGGGATAAAATATAGAAATCATGGAATAAGATTCTCATTCTTGCTGTAGTAGGTAGGATTTTTATTACTGATTTCTGGGGGCCCGGGATTACATTCAATGCGTTTTCAAGTACATACATGTATAAATAAATGTAAATATATTCACACAAGAGAACACGTAAAAAGCTCTATGCAAGGTAGTAAAGAGGATATTGTTAATACTAATATATTAGCAATCCTTGGGCATGAAAACTAAGATTAACTATGGGAATGAGTTGAGAGAATTGGAGTCTAACAGATTTTTTTTTGAAAATTAATTTTAATCGAATTCTCATATTACCAATGTAAGTAAAAGTGCCAAACACAGTTTTTAATAGAGTTTCTGCATAAATTATGCTTCTTTGATGTTCATAAAAATCTCTTTCTCTCCATACATAAGCAGGAATGCCTCCTTTATAGATCCCTGGAGCATAAACCTACTGAAAGTAGAGGCACAGTGAGCCAAAATATTGGTGAAAAATACTTTCAAAAAGACGTTTGATTTTAAGGCACTGGAAACTTCCATACCATAAATTGCACATAATGTTGAATTTTTCATTTTACAGTTTACAAATGTTTTGGGAAAGGACATCAAGCTGCACAGCCTTTCCTGGGTTTTCAAGTCACATTTTCAAAGTGACCGAAGTAATTCAGACTCAAGGGGATGGATTATCTAATTTGCCATACCCACTTGGCATGATCCAATACATTGCAGGAGACCATAATTTCATTTGGAGTTTGGAAAAACTGCATTATTCATGCAGAACAGAGGAAATAACAGGTGTATTAAGACAATTTAAAAAAAAATTCTATACCATTATTGACAAGAAAAAATCAAAAAGGAGAAAAAAAGGCTTCAATAAATATTTGTAAAAAGGCAGGTAAGTATGCGTGTATTGTCATAGACATATATATATGTACAAGTGTGCAATCCTTTTAAAAAGATTATTCTTAGCCTAGAATGTTGGGAATTTCTAATTATTTTTTAAAATAGTATATTTTTCTATAATTTTTAAACAGTTTTCTGCCTGTTTGCTGTCTACTGCAGAACACATAATTATTTCTGAAAAAGGAACTTTTACTGCCTCATCTCAGATTTTAAATACCTCAGCACACAAGTTGTTTCATTTTCCATGTCTGTCTATGCTTCATATAATGGACTCTCATTGCTGAGATCTATTGCAGTTGAAATTAAATATTAGGCAGAATAAAAATAAACCTGGTAATACAGTGATGCTAGCAATGCTGTAAGGTCTGTTGTTAAAGTTATAATTATGCTAACTGTTGTTCAGCTGAAGTACAAATAATAAGATCATCCTTACTGACAATCTCTTTCTGCTAGTGTTCTTAAAACGCTACGGTAGTGAGACACACTATCACTATTGCTTCATGATTCTGCCCTGGAAAAGTGTAATTTCTTTTTTAACATGCTATTCCTACTTTTCTCAGAGCATTTGCCAAACCACATTAAAAATAAAATACTGTGTATGGAAGAGGAGAGACATGAGGTACTAAAAAGGGAAAAGAAAGAATTAATAGAGTTTTGGCTGTCAACTGCACATTAAGAGACTCAGCCCCCTTCTTCTTTTATTGTGACTTGCTTGGTAAAGCTGGGGAAGTTTCCTATGCCTTTCATGAGCATCCATCTCCATCTCTGGTTTCCTTTTGTGAGTCTACTCAAATACAAATTTCTTTCATGCAAGGACTGTCTGATACTGTCTTTGGACCATGTCTGGGCACTCTGATGCTACTGCTTAAGCAGACTCCTAGACCCTACAGTGAAACAAAAGCTGATGAGCAGCAGCACTGCTATCGGGACATGTTAACAGTGTATTTTTAAGGTCTCATTCAAGGAAGAGGTTTTGAAAGGTATTTGATCAAAGAAACATAGCCCAGTATAATTTTTCCGCTGCCACCAACTTGTCATGAGTGTGGGTCCTCAGGACAGGCCCAGGCTTGGCTCAATTTGGGCTGTGGTAAAAATTGCTTTCTAGGGACCAGGCAAGCATCAGGTAGCCTCTTTGTTCCTGAGCTCGGACAAAACCAACCTCATTTATCACTGCATTACAAACAGTATTCCCTTCTGTTCCCAATAGTTATATGGGCCAGGGGAATGTATAACTTTAAATAGTAGGTAGTAAATGAGTGAGCACAGTCAAACTTCAGCTAGGAACTAATAGAGAAAAAAAAAAAAAAAAAAAACCAAACCCAAACTGATAGTAGAAAGTTAAGATATGCATAAAGCTAACCCCATGCAGATCCAAGGCTGAAGATGAAGATGTTAGCCGAGGGCTGCCACTGTCTGTTGAAAGGGAGTCAGGACAGGTTTCCACAGGGGCTGCCCCGCCCCAAGCTCCAGAGCCACCTCTGAGCCTTGCTCCAGTTTCCACCCTGTGGTTGCCTGTTCTGAACATAAGTGCTACAAGGCAGCATTAATGATACATTCGTTTCATAAGTGGTACTAGTGTCCTAGGAACCACTGGTGTAACAAAAAGGTGGCTACAAACAGCATGGAGGGGCCTCCAAGAGGCCAGCAAGCACAGCAGGAGCATGCCAAGGAACATTCCCGCTCTTCTTTCCCCAAGCACTGGAATCCTCCTTTGGCACTGCTGCTCTCCTTACAATCTTTGGGGCAAACATGCTCCCTCCACTCACACTAATATGGAGATTTTTTTGACACAAGAGGAGACCCTCATGTAAATGGCAGAACCCCAGCAGTGGCTGTTTTCCTACATGATTATGTATTTGGGACCAAACTGTTGTGCAGGAGGAGGAAAAAGTGTCAAAATTGCAAACAAAAGCTGATTTCCTGCTGATTCTCTTTCTGCACAAATTATTATGCTGAAGTTCTTGCTGCTGATTTTCTACTTAATTTCTGCATGAATAAAGGATACACCGTACACATTCTCAGGAGTATTCTACAGAAAGTCAGCTTGATAATATTTAATGCAGTGGATTTCTAGGAGTGCCTCATTAGAAAGAGCAATACTAATTTTATATTAAAATTAATTTACTTCTGTTTGACTTAAAACTCAGAGTAAATACAGTCTCAGATTTTTCTCTTGAGGCACACAGAAGTTAAATCATTACTGAACAAATTTGGTGTGATCCAACTTACTGCCTTCTTACAGTAGCCCAGTTTGAGTTGCTATTAAATGATGAGATGGTTTTCAATGATCAGCACCATCTCTTTTATTCTTTCTTTAAAACTGTAAGGTCATTTTCAGCCTTATTTAGGAGGCTGAAGATGAAAACAGAACATAAAGAAAACAGATAATTATAACTGCAGAAAACAGTAGGCTTTGTTTGTTTGTTTATTAATTACATAGCGACAAAAGACAAAAGTAACAGGGGAAGCATTTTTAGTTTGGATGTTGTGATCTTCAGTTCCCTAGACGTAGAACTCTGATACCATTTCAGCCCAGCTAGCTTGTCCTTCTACACTCACAATGTTGGCCGTTGAAAGCACTGATCTGCTACAGGTCCAGTGAAGACAGATGTGTCAGCTGCCCTCATGTCCTTGAAAGATCATGAGACACAAGTCACAAGCCAGGGAAATTAACTCCATCTTTGGTTTTCATTCAGTGAAGAAGAATTGAATTTGTGTTACTGAATTACGCTGGAAGTGTGTGGTGGGACATGTGAGATCCTTAAGGAAAGTTATTACAACCAAGATAGGAGAAAAAAATTAATCATAACTATACAAAAAGGTTATGTCATGTTGCTTACATGGGCAACTGTATCTCTTATCTTACTCTGTCAATGTTTGCCAGTATCTAAGATTTATAAGCTTTTAAAAGCCAAATACTCATTTCCATCTCCCTCTTTTACAAATTCAAAGCTGTTCAACACCTGATTTTACAGTGCTAAATCACATTCAACTTCATAAACTGTTTTAACTATTTCAAATGGAGCTAGGTATGGTATAGATTTTTATATTATGACCTAATTATCTGCCACAGTTGCTGCTATATCATCATTGTTGTAAATGTGTGAAGTCCTGTATTTCCAAAGGACACCAAGCCATTACCTTGGCAAGTTGCATTGCTAATTCCCTTCTGAGGTAACCAGCTGCAACTGACTCCTGTAACAGGTAGTATATGATACAGAAAAGCAACAACTAATCAAAAGTACAGCATTCTGAGTTCACAAAAGGCCTTCATTCATGTAAACTTTTGTCTCCAAGTTTCTTTAATCTGCTCTTCCTTTTGTTTCAGTTATCACAAATTTTTATAGGTATTCACATCACTTCTCTTTTCCCTATTGAAGTTCTGACTAAATTCAGAAACTGAAATTTCTAGTTAAACTCAGGTGGTGTTGGTTAATGTTTAGTAGATGCTTGTCTCAAATTCAGAGGTAAAAACTGAATTATTCTAGATTCTATATGTTTATCAAGCAGCTTTTAAATCTCCTGGCTCCATTCTAAAGAATGCACTCAGTATTTGCTTGAAAACACCTGCAACAGCAACTTGCGCAGGGAAATCCCTAACTTCTCATCCTGGTCCCATGATGTGGCACCCAACTTAAGCCCATATGGAGCTCTCCTCATCCTGCCCACAGCTCATTTCAACTCCATGAGGACCCTGCCCAGCTCCCAACACTTTTGGCCCCACAGTGTCAAACCCACCCACAGACCCACATCCTGACTTTTATTTTTGAAGCCAAGCCTAGCAGAGCGCAATACCACCAAACCTGGACTGGAAAACCTCTCTCTCTCTCCACAGGGACACTGCAATACCACCAGAATCCTCCCTACCCCAAGATCTCCTCTGTAGTACTGCAATGCCACCAAACCCCTATCCTGACTACAGACAGGAATTTGAGGACAAACACATGATCCTTGAGCTTCCATGTGGTAGCCCTTAGGTCAAACAAACAACTGCCTCACCACTGCAAGAATTGCAATGGTTGTTGCAAAGGTGAAATAACATGTGCAGTGCAATTTGATAGGCATGAGCTACAGACAAGTGGGGTAGGAGAGTTAGTACATATGGAACACAGTGTGAAAATGCATTTTATTGAGTACTCATCAGTAACTCTTCTGGCTCAATCTTGCCTCACAGTTCCACATGATGTCTCTTCTTTCCTCTCCACTAGCTGCTGCCACAGAAGGAAGATAAATAGCTAGAACAGGTAAATGCCAAATGCTCCGCCTGAAGGACAGAGGCACACTGACCACCACTGGAAGAGAGGTCCCCACACCACTGCTGGCCACCAGCCAAACCCTTTACCCAATTCCCCTCACCCCCAACAAAAATCTCTGAGCTCAGCTTTCCTCACCCATCACTTGGCACAGCAGAGCTCCAACTGGTGCTGGAGATGGGCTCAGAAGCAGGCACTCTGGGCAAAGGAAGCTGGCCCTGCAAAGTAGCAGCCATAGAGGCTGCACCCCTGCTGATGAGGGGTTTGAGATGCTGCCTGGACTGCTAAGTGCCCAGGACTACAGAGCACTGGCCAGGCCCTAAGTTACAGGGCAATTCTGGTCCCCAAAGCTAAAGGAGGCTCCTTCTTTCTCTCCCACACAAGGGCACCCTGACCTGTACCCCACACAAGCTGCCAGCTGAGCAGAAAGGCTCCTAGATCCACAACCTGATTACAGGCAGGTTGACACCCAGGGAGCTAAAGAGCTTTCGTAGTTCAGCCCCGATCTGGACCAGACTACACAGTCTCTCTCTCACTCCCCCCACCCTCCGAGAGAATAGGGAGAGATAATTTAAGAAAAGAGAGATAATTTAAGAAAAACGACTCGAGGTTTGAGATAAGGACAGGGAGAAATCTTTACCGTCACAGGCAAAAACAGACTCGACTTGGGGAAAACTATTCATTTATTACTACAACTAGCAGGATAATAAGACAGAGAAACAAGAAAACCTCCTCCACCCCTCCCACTTCCCGAGCTTAACATTATCTACCTTCCCACCGAGCGGCACAGGGGGGAAGAGGGAATGGGGGTCGCGGTCAGTCCATTATGCGTTGTTTTAC
>WHYT01013986.1:135840-172023 GCA_009806455.1 Tetrax tetrax
CCCAGCGGGCCCTCCACGGGCCACAGCCGCATTCAGGCATCCACCTCCCCCGGTGCGGGGTCTTTCACGGGCTCCAAGCTCCAAGTGGATCTCTGCTCCTCCGCGGACCTCCATGGGCTGCAGGGGGACAACCTGCTCCACCATGGTCGTCACCACAGGCTGCAGGGGAATCTTGGCCAGGAGCCACATTACTCCTCCCCCTCCTTCTTTGCTGACCTTGGTGTTTGCAGCTGTTTCTCTCACAAGAAAAGTTCATTCTTCACAACGTGCTGGCAGAAGCCTCAAAAAGCCTCTCAGGATCTCTTCACCTTATTCATCCCATCTCCTCTCCTCTCCACCCACCTCTTGCAGCCAGGCCGGGCTGAGTTGGGCCCAGTCGGCCGCCTGGCGAGAGGCCAGAGGGTGAGGCCTGCAAGGCCCCGGAGGCCTGCGCCTCCCCCTCTGGGCCTCTGCCCTTGCTCAGCTTCATCACATCTTCTCTTCTCTTCTCTTTTTTTTTCCTGTTTTCCCCTTCTTAAATACGTTATCGCAGAGGCGCTATCATGGGACATTCTGCTCCCAATCGGCTCAGCCTTGGCCAGCAGTGGGTCTGCCCTAGGCCCAGTCGAGTCCACTGAACAAAGGTGAGCGACTTCTAGCATTTTCCTACAGACGCTACCACCTTAGGCCCCCCTCACTAAGCAAAACCACAACGAGAGCTCAGCCTTCCCACACAGCAGCAGGAACAAGTCTCAGCAGCCAGGCAGTGGGGAGCAATAAAGCCAAAAGCCAGGTGTCTGGGACCTCAGCCCCAATGATAAGGAGGGCATGCACAGCCTGGCCCCACACGTCTTGGCCCCATATCCATGAAAGGCCAGAGCCAGAGATACCCACTTGATTACAGGGGTCCCTCCAAGCACCTGCTGTTGAGCAAGGCAGCCCAGGACAAGGACGCGCACAGCCCAGCTGCTTGCTCACCACTCCCAGCAAGCCCAACAGAGGAGTAGAAGGCTCCAGCCTACACCCCAGTTACAGGCTGGCCCTCCTGGCTGCAGCACAGCACCTCCTCTTTCTTCAGGAGCACTGGGAACCACCTCAACCCCAGCTGTAGGGAGGTCACACCAGCCAAAACCCTCCCCCAGCACAGCACTTCCTCAGCCTAAAGAGTCGGGGAGGCTCATTCCTGCTTGCCTGGCTAAAGCAGCCCTGCAGCCTCCCCAGCCCTGTTTACGGGGAGGTCAGGCAGCTCCTGGGAACAAAGGGAACAGCTCAGGGATCATACCCCAAGTACAGGGCTGTCACGCTGGCAGCTTGCCAGCAGGACAGGCAGGGACCCAGGCCATGATTACAGGCAGGTAGCCTTGCCCACATGACAATCAAGTGGCTTCACTCTGTCCAGAGAAAGAAGGTACAAGCCCAGACTCTTCTTCCACTTTGCAGCTAAGAGGGCACTCCCTCTTAGAGCCCTCCCAGAGGGCTGCTCAGGGCCCTTGCTCTCATGGGAAGTTCAAGCTAAGCTATAGCAAGTTTAAGAGGCCCAAAAGGTGAACTCACTCACCTCACAAGGACAAAGACATGGACAAACATGACTTTCCAGAAAAGAAGAGCTCTGTGCAGCCAGCCTCTAGGGACCAAGCACTAGCCATGAGCTGGAAAAGAGAGCCTCAGACCTGCCCCCATCAGACAGCATGGAGGCCAGAGCACTCAACATGCCATGAGGCTTCATAGGTGGGCAAAGGCCGTGAAACACCCCAACTGCAGAGGGTCACACTAGCCAGGCCACCAATAGGCGGAAAGACACCACCACTGTGGCTGGAGGAGGAGTGGGGTGGGGAAATGGTTCTCCCCTGCGTACAGGGTGGGCGTGGGCTCCGGAGAGCTCTATTTCTCTGTCAAGTATGGAGACAGTGGCTCTCAGTGACCATCCTTTCAGGGCTGTTACTCTGCCCAGGCAGCCAAAGGAGCAACATGGCAAAAGGCCAACACAAAGACCCAAACTCAGGCTACACAGAGATTGTCCAGTGCAAAGCAAGCCGGGGTTGCTTAGCAAGCCTAACCTAAAGGTTAGGGCGCTCCTCTTGCCCTCTTCTCAGGCCTCCACTCCTCTTCTTTCTCACTCTTGCCACACAGTTCCACATGATGCCTCTTCTTCACTGGCTACTGCCAAAGGAGGACACAGAACTGACAAGTGCCGGCTCCTTACTGCTACACCCAGGAAGCACTGACTTGTGGGGCACCAATGCATCAGTCAGGCCTGTGTCTTCCCTGCAGCACATTTCAAGTATATTTTTCTATCCTGGAATCCTCCTCGTGTTTTTTTTCTACAGTGGCACTCTTGCTCGCTGCCCCTTAGCCCCTTCACTGCACAAGAACCTCTTACTCATCTCGCCATGAAGTTCTGGTGATTCTTCTCTGCTTTCCTCTGTAGACAATGTACCCATGAATTTCTCTCAAGCCTCAGCTTTAGAACTGTAAATGAAGTAAAGCACCAGAGCTTTGTTAAATTCATTAATTCCTACAAGGATTATTCTCCCCTTTCCCCCACTAAAATCCCACTCCATGATCCTCCTCCACCTTAATGCATAGACCTAGAACAACCTCACAGAGACACCTTGTTCAACATGGCCTCCTTAAAGCTTCATCCTTTCCACATCTTGCAACATCACTGCTAATGTACTCCCTAATGTACCTCAGATTTCACCCTCAAAAATGCTCACCCTTTCCCTTGAGCAACCTCAACCCTACTCTGTGACAACTCTCCTCTGATGCTTACTTGGTTCCCTCAGTTACCTCAAAATTTCACCTCCAAAGCACCATTTGCCCCCTTAAGGCATCTAAGCTTTTCTCTTCAACATGCTTACCCTGCATCCTCTGAGGCATCAGATATATTCCTTCATAACTGTCCCCTCTAAGTTACCTCAGCTTTCCCCTCCAAAACATATCCTCTGTCCCTAAACTATACCTCAGACTTTTCCTAATATCTGCTTATTCTTTTCTGTTACTTCAGATTTCCTCCCACCAAAATCTCATTTTGTCACCTCAGCTACCTCAGATTTTCTCCCTAAAATGTCACCTCTGGCCCTGCTAAATTTCCTCAACCAGCTTATTTTTTTTTCCCTCTAAGTTACCTCAGATTTTCCCCTTAATAAATGTTTGTCATCTGAGTTACCCCAGCCTTCCACCCCAAAATATCACCTGTCCCTTCTAAGTTACCTCAGCTTTTCCCTCAAAACTAGTTCTTTTCCCCTTCAAGTTATCTAAGTTTTTCCCTAAATCATCTCCTCCAATTTACCACAGATTTTCCCCCAAGACCTGGGGGAAATTCTGTCACCTCTGTCCCCTCCAAGTTACTTCATCTTTTCCCTCAACAAAGCTACTTTTGTCCCAAGTTACCTCAGCTTTTCCTCTGTCCCCTCTAATTTACCTCAGCTTTTCCCCTAAAGCATCACCTGTCCCAAGTTACCTTGGCTTTTCCCTCAAAAAAAAGGTAATTTTGCCACTTCCAATTACCCCAGCTTTCCCTCCCAAAAGTCACCTCTATCTCCTCTAAATTACCTCAGCTTTTCCCTTAAGAAATGTTTCATTTTGTCACCTGTGAGTTACCCCAGCTTCCCCTCCCAAGAGTCACTTCTGTCCCCTATAAGTTACCTCAGTTTTTCCCTCCAAAATGCTCCTTTTGTCATCTCTAAGTTACTTCAGCTTTTCTCCTCAAAACATCACCTCTCTCCCCTCTAAATTATCTCAGGTTCCCACCACCACCTCACCCCCAAATTCACCTGAAACCCTTGCTTTTCGCTGAGGTAACTGCCTAGTCCCTGCCCAGTATTGCCCCTCTGCAATTGCAGGTAGGTGCAAATGAACCTGATCTGCGATACAAAAGAACACCTGTCACTTCAGCCAGCAAGTTGGTTTTATCGGGAGTCCTGCTGAAGTGTCTCTATACCAACGCACGCAGCATGGGGAATAAACAGGAAGAACTGGAGGTGCATGCACACGAGCAGGGCTACGACCTTGTTGGCATCACGGAGACATGGTGGGACGACTCTTATGACTGGAGCGTCAACATGGAGGGGTACAGGCTTTTTAGAAAAGACAGACAGGGAAGACAAGGAGGGGGTGTCGCGCTCTGTGTCAGCAACCGGCTGGAGTGCGTGGAGCTCCGCCTGGGAATCGGGGAGGAGCTGACAGAAAGCTTATGGGTCAGGATCAGAGGACAGGGACGGATGGGGGATGTTACGGTGGGGGTCTGTTACAGACCGCCTGGCCAGGAAGACAGAGCAGACGAGGCACTCTGTAGCCAGATAGGAGCAGCCTCACGGTGGTCACCAGCCCTGGTCCTCATGGGGGACTTCAACCACCCCGACATCTGTTGGGGAGACAACACAGCAGGGCACAGGCAGTCCAGGAGGTTCCTGGAATGCGTGGAAGACAACTTCCTCCTGCAGGAGCTAGAGGAGCCGACAAGGAGGGGTGCCATGCTGGACCTTGTGCTCACCAACAGGGAGGGGCTGGTGGGGGACGTGAAACTGATGGACAGCCTTGGCTGCAGTGACCATGACGCGGTGGAGTTCAAGATCCACGGGGCGGTGAGGAAACTGCACAGCAAGCTCTCTGCCCTAGATTTCAGGAAGGCGGACTTCAGTCTCTTCAGGGACCTCATGGGCAAAATGCCATGGGAGGCGGCCCTGGAGGGAAGAGGGGCCCAGGAAAGTTGGTCCATATTTAAGGAGCACCTCCTCCAAGCTCAGAAGACGTGCATCCCAATGAAGAAGAAGTCGGGCAAAAAGGCCAGGAGGCCAGCGTGGATGAGCAAGGAGCTCCTGGACCAACTAAAAGTAAAGAAGAAAGCCTATAGAGGGTGGAAGCGGGGACAGGTAGCCTGGGAGGACTACCGAGTGGCTGTGCGAGCGGCCAGGGATAGGGTGAGGAAAGCTAAAGCCCTGACGGAATTGAATCTGGCCAGGGATATAAAAAGTAACAAGAAAAGCTTTTACAGGTATGTAGGGGACAAAAGAAAATCCAAGGAGAATGTAGGCCCCCTCCGGAATGTAACGGGTGTCGTGGTTACCCGGGATGTGGAGAAGGCTGAGGTACTCAATGACTTTTTTGCCTCAGTCTTCACTGATAAGGGCTCTTGTCCCACCACCCAAGCTATGCAAGGCACAGGCAGGGAGGATGAAGAACCGCCCACGGTGCTCGAAGAGCAGGTTCAGGATCATCTAAGGAACTTGAAGGTGCACAAGTCCATGAGGCCTGGTGAGATCCATACGTGCATCCTGAGGGAACTGCCAGATGAAGTTGCCGAGCCACTGGCCATCATATTTGAGAAATCGTGGCGGTCTGGTGAGGTCCCCGATGACTGGAAGAGAGGGAACATAACCCCCATTTTTAAAAAGGGGTGTAAGGAAGACGCGGGCAACTACAGGCCGGTCAGCCTCACCTCTGTGCCTGGCAAGGTCATGGAGCAGATTCTCCTGGAAACCATGCTAAGGCACACTAAGGACCCTTCCAGTACCTCTCAGTTCCCTCACACTACATTGCAGCATAAGCAAAAAACCCTTCCCTGTCTCCTGGGAAGCTACTTATAGGCATCCCAACTGCCTTCCTGGGGTCTCCAGGTGTAAGCTACTATTGCAAGCACCTGAGGGGCAATTTGTACAGGTGCAGCCCAGGCTGATTGATTGAGCAAATCCATTGATCCTTGCATGCAGATCATCCTGGAGCTGAAGTCTAAATAAAATATTTTAGACCCTTTGCATGCAAAAGCATTATCCCTGTAGTGTGTATGATAAGGAAGTTGTTGCTATTTTACAAGTCTCTTCAGTGTGTTTAGAAACCCAGCTTATGAAGAAGCCCTTCTTCTCTGCCCTTCCTATGCAATAATAGGAAGAAAAAATGAAAAAAAAAAAACCACTCTTTTTCCTGCTCTGCTTCTCACTCCTCCATCCTTTCTCTCCCTGAAGTCAGATTTGCACTTTTCATACCTCTGAAATTCCTCAGTGGAAAGACCTGGCCAGTCTGATTAACACAGTATTGTGGAAGGTTTTCCCTTCCACAGAGGAAGATTGAGGAAGCTGAGCCCTCTGAAGTGTCCAAAGTCTTTAAATAACATTATGAATCATGAAATTATAAAATAAATATAAGAAATTGCTATTTAAGTTCACCTGCTTGCTTGGAAACCTTTTTAATAAGCATGCTTTTCAGCTTTTTGTTATAAGGGCCATGTCAGTCAAGACAGGTTCTCTGCTATGAGAGCAGCTGAGCATGTGTGATGAGACAGTTGTAACATGACACGTGTCATTTTACTCTTTCTACAGGACAGATTTTATTAGTATTGTGAACCTTTGTCTTGAAGAGACTCAGATTTCAGCCAAAATGAGCACAGGGTAAGACATTTTGGCAGCAATATGCAGCAGCAGAACCACTAGCTAGGGTAAGGGAAATAGCAGGGAAAACATATTCCTCAAAATACATGTCGCTGGAGTGTCATGTGCCTCTGTTAGCCAGGGGAAACTAGTTTTGTGCAAGAGGGCATTTGCTTTTTTGCTTGATGTTGGTATTGCTGTCCTTTGGAAATGGCTGTTTAATGGCAAGTCTGAAGCTCAGCAGAGAGATAAGGCCTCCAAGACCAGCTCTGTGAGCTCAGGTTGTGGAGGCAGGTCATGGCACTTACATTTTCTCTGCTTTATCTTTGTCTCTTGCCCTCTGTGATAAATCATTGTCTATGGGACAGGTAGATGCAGAGGGAGATGCACTTTTTTATAGCTTTCCAGCCTTCAGTCTCTTGAGCATTACCCATTTGCTGGCTTGCTTTTCTCAAAGCTAATAGGCTCTTTCAGTGTAAATGTAAATGTAAATTTTTATAACAGTTATGAAATGTATTTCATTTGTTAAAATGTGAAAATACAAACTGGAATTTATATTCTTTCCATATTGGTGTTGTTATGAAATAGTGATTTTCATACTTGCAATATCAGTCATAAAAATGAAATCTGATTAGAAACCTTGTACAGGAGTTTGGGATTTAGGTGCTCTTTTACACTTAGAAGGTTTTTTCATCACATAGCCCTGACATGTACTGATTGATTTCACTGGGAGCTGTTCTGGTTTTGTTTAGTATGGGGGGGCCTAAGGTGGCAGCTTCTGTAGAAAACTGCTAGAAGTTGTTTCCCCTTTGTTCAGTGAACTTGTCTGGGCCAAGGCTGAACCAATTGGTAGCAGAATATTCTGTGATAACGCCTCTGCAATAACGTATTTAAGAAGGGGAAAACAGAAAAAGAAAGATAGAATATGTGAAGAAGCTGAGCGGAGGCAGAGAGGGGGAGGCACGAGCCTTGTGGGCCTTGCAGGCCTCACCCTCTGGCCTCTCACCGGGCAGCTGACTGGGCCCGACTCGGCCCAGCCTGGCTGCAAGAAGTGGAGAGGAGATGAGAAGTGAATAAGATGTAAAAAGGATCCTGAGAGGCATCTGCCAGCCTGTTTGTGAAGAATTTTTCTTGTGAGAGTAACAGCTGCAGATGCCAAGGTCAGTGAAGACGGAGGGGGAGGAGTAATGCGGCTCCTGGCCAAGATTCCCCTGCAACCTGTTGTGACAACCATGGTGGAGCAGGTTGTCCCCCTGCAGGCCATGGAGGTCCACGAAGGAGCAGAGATCCACCTGCAGCCCTTGGAGGACCCCACTGTGGGGCACATGGATGCCTGAAGGAGGCTGTGGCCTGTGGAGGGCCCACTGGTGCAGTTGTTCTGGAGGGTCTGTACCCTGTGGAAGAGATGACCCACGCCAAAGCAGTTTCACAAAGGACTGTGGCCTGTGGGAGGAAGCCCACGATGGAGCAGGGGAGGGATGTGAGGAGTTCTTCCTCCGACTATGAAGCAGCTGCATAAAATAATGCGTGATGGACTGACTGCAATCCCCATTCTCTCTTCCCACCTGTGCCGCTCTGGGTGGGGGGAAGGTAATAGAGATAATGTTAAGCCTGGGAAGAGGGAGGGGTGGGAGGAGGATGTCTTGTTTCCTGTTTCATTCTCCTGTAAGTTTTAGCAATAAATGAATAGTTTTCCCCAAGTCGAGTCTGTTTTGCCCGTGACAGCAACTTTAAGGATTTCTCCCTGTCCTTATCTCAAACCTCGAGCTGTTTTTCTTATATTGTCTCTCCCTATTCTCTCAGAGGGTAGGGGGAGAGAGACTGCATAGTCTGGTCCCAATCGGGGCTGAACTACAACAGGAGCAATGCCATTGATTTTAATGGATTTGAAATCAGAGACTTATTGTCTTCCATGAGTTCTAACTTTCATTACACCACAATGCAATTTCTTTCTTGGTTTGTTGAAGACAAACTCTGAAATTTAGCTAATACTAATTAAGTCAAGATGTTCTTTGTATATGGTAAGTTAACAAGTAGAAGACACTTAATCATCTCTAGTCAGAAGAACAAACAGTCAGTGTACTTTAACCAAGGACATTTGTCCAATTAAACCTTGAGGAGAACATTTAATCAGAATGTTTTGAGGATGATTTGCACATAGTGCCAACTATTGAAGAAGCTAGGGGAAAGGTAATTCTGGCAGAGAATTCATGGACTCTCTACCCAGATTGTACCGCCGACTCAAAAGAAATAGGCAGAGTAACAGGACTGAGCATGTGTACTAATTTACATGCTAGCTGAAGAGATTAACCAATCATTTAATAGAATATTAATGCATACGTATTAGAAAGTTGAATATGTAAAAGTTTGGTGTATAAATATACTGTGAAAGGTCCTGCTTAGTGTACTTGATTTGTGGGAGACCACCGAGCACCCAGGCTTGCACAAACCTGAAAATAAAGGACTGATGTCTTTCCTGAGTGTGTGATTATTGGCTCATTTGTCACTGGGTGACAAATCCATCTTTTTCAGACAAGAAGTTGATTAAAATTTTTTAATACGTATTTCCTTTTGCAGTTCCTAGTCTTGCTCCATGGTTTAGGGGTCATTTTGGTGTATTTTTGTTTTATAAGAATCTGATAATTTAGTTATTTAGTTTTGTGATACAAAAGCTAATACAATTTTCTGTCTTGCTGCATTTTCATATCATGCTTAAAACAAAGCGGCTAATGCTGTCAATTCCAAATGACTTTTAAAATATATTCACATAGACAAATAAAAAAAAAAAATCAGAAGACGTTAGGATCAATATCTTTGAAGTTGTGGAACTTTTCAATTCACACCATATGCATTGGCTCTTGCATATATTTTTGCTGCAACCTGAAGATAAAGTTTCAGTTACCATGTAACTAACCATTGCTTAGTAGTTATGTTGAGATTTGGTAATAGTTTTACACTCTTTTTTCATTGCATGCATGATTTTGTCAGCCTTGATCTCCCTTCAGCCTTCTCATTCATAGATTGAGGAGTCTGAACCTTTTCAACGTCTCCCTGTAAGGCAACTGCTCTGCCCCTTTCATTGTTTTAAATGCCATTCTGTACCTTCTCCAGCTCCACTCACTGTGTTTCATTAAACACATGTCCGAAATACAGGTGAGTATAAAATAAAAGTTTCAGCTGAAAGGTGTATTTCATGCTGCAATTTACACAGTGGATCAACAGACATGGAAAGCATCATTCACTTGCCTATGAGAAAAGCGTTTGTGCTCCTCTTGCTTGATTTTATAAACACTAAGTGAGTACAGAGGAGGGAGTGAGAGGATTCAAGGTGGAAGAAAACTCATAACAGCTAGCTATGAGTGGATACTGGGAGGCATGCAGGATGATAACAGTTTTTGAGTTAGCGTCTGTAGTTGATTGGATAGGGAAGAAGAAAGAGGTATGCAATTTATATATAGTCATTGTGTAAATAAATATTCTCATCTTAATCTTTTAGTAGTTGTAAATATATAAATTTATTTGTATTATGAAGATCTAATTTGAATTACTGTGGTGGTTTAGCCCTCGTCACCACACAGTTTCTCGCTCAACCTCCCCCTCCCCAGTGGGATGCGGGAGACAATTGGGAAGAAAGAAAAACTCATGGGTTGAGATAAAGACAGTTTACTAAAATAGCAAAGGAAAACTACAATAATAACAAAATATGCGGATATTAATATATACAAAATGAACAATATATGATTTCTTACCACCCAATATCCAAATGACCGATACAGCCCGTCCCGAGCAGTGATCACAGAAACAAAAACCGAGCAGCAAGTAAAGCGGGGAGAGAGAGCCAGCAAGGTAGAGGGAATGATGCCAGCAAGCAAGAGAGAGATGAGAAGGTGGAAAATGGATGCCAAGGATGCCAAGGATGGATGCAAAGGGTGCTAAGGATGCTCTGTCCCACAGGCAACCCTCTACTTTTATACTAAGAATGACGTTTATGGCATAGAATACTCTCTTTGGACAGTTTGGGTCAATTATTCTGTCTGTCTTTCTCCCACTTCCTGCATCTGCACATTCACGAGACTTTAACGAGACTTGGAAAGCCAGACAGTGTCCTTGGTCTTATTAACAACAACTCGTATCATAAGTGTTTTTATCAACACTCTTCACATACAAAATCCAAAACACAATGGCTACTGAGAGGAAAATTAACTCCATCCCTGCCAAAACCAGGACAATTTTGTATAATTTTAAGAAGACTAGCTAACAATAGGTATCTTTGGGGATCTTGATCTGTAAAAATCAGGGTTGTAACCTGTACCCTATGCTCCAACCTATTTTTCCAGCATTTTGAAGGTGTGAGTCTGTGTTATCAGTGAGCAGACTTATTTAAAAACTTCAAGCAAAGAATAAGTGTGGAATGATGAGTAGCTACTAGGAAAGTTCTCTGGTATGAGACAAAGTAGTAAGGAAAATATTTCAGCTTCAAGAATCATGATAGAATGTATAAAAATGCTCTTTTAAATAAGACTTCTAGATTGAAAGGAGCATTTTTTGCTTAATGCAAATTTTATCCAGAGAAGAATACACACTGGAAGGTGTTTTTTCTTCTCACATTGTAGTTTCCTGTAGGTAGGGTAGTACTGGATGAGGAACAGCATCAAAACCAGGGATGAAAATAGATGTTCTTTCCTTATCAGTGAAAAACAAATGGAACAAACAAGAAAACCAGCCCTGCTTCCATGCTTTGGACTGACTGGGAGAATTTTGAGATGCTTACTGCTAAGAGTTTCTTCTGGAGATTGCCTCTGTAGTAGACACTGCAATTACTTGATTACTGTGTCATAATTCCAAACACAGTTCTCCAGCCAGGACTTCATTTATTTGGATAGAGTATGGCATATTGTAACATGAATAACAGTCTTTTGTTGTAACAACAATAGCAGGATTCCTAGGTGTTTTGTGCTCTCTTAATACACAAAGGCAATACTGAAGGTCATAAGCAGTGGCTTACCTGTAGCTTTCAGTTCTGTATCCATTTGTGGTTTGCAAAAGCTGTGCTTTTTTTCTTGGCTTTTCCTTGGCTTGTTTATTTATTTATTTGCGGAGATTATCAAGGCTATCTCATAAGTTTAGGAAAACTTAAAAATAAGAGGGGTATTTTCTGCATACTCAAAGTTGGTGTGGCATTGAACTGAGTAGATGAAGGATGATTTCTGTAGCAATTTATTATAAGACCTTACCATCTCCATTTTGGCAAGTTATCAGAAGCGGTTAGACAGTGTTACAAGCCCAAACTCAATTACAGACAGAAGGATGTAAAAAAGCAAATATCTTTCCTTGGCCAATGCTGTTGACTTTCAGCCAAACATTCTTCCTTTCACCTTTACTGTAGAAGTATCATAGCCCCTCTCCCGATCATCAGCTTATCATTGCTTTTCGCTGATAGAAGTCAATTGTCTTTTGTATTTGTCTGAGTACACTAACTCTGTGTCACTAACTCTGCAACAAGTTGTCATTTGGAGAATCTTTGAAGTTATGATCCTGCTTTATCTGAGACAGCAGGCACGGACTGTTTTGGGCTTCTGAATAAAAGATAAAAAGTCTGAAATATTATTTAGGCTTGAGTTAAAGACCATGTTAAACAAAAAAAAAAAAATTCTAATCAATCAAATACTTTTGAAGCCACACTAGTCAAATTATTGATTTTTTTTTCATATGCAGTGGATTTGCCTAATTAAATCCAGGCTTAATTAAATCTTGAGATATATTTTCTGTTTGGGACACACTGCTGCTCTAAGTTTTAGAAAAGATTTGAGCTCTGTTAAGTATAGAATGCATGACATCTGATAATGCCCTTAAGATTCCTGAGCTTATTTAGATTTTACTGCTGGTAGCCTGACTTATAATGACTGCCAAAAGAAAATCTTAGGATCTTCTGAAATTGAGTAGCTGGTTTCAGAAAGTTCGACATATTTTATCCTTAGAAAAGCTAATGAGGTTAAAAAGGAATAAAAAGAATAATATTGAATTATCTGGCCTCATTTCATTAAACTGACTGATTTTATGCTAATGACTTAAAAGTCATATTTCCTTACATAATTTGCTCCAATGCAGCAATACTTTTAATTTCAGCTTTAGTTAATATGATTGCAAAGTATGTGGGTATATTAAAATGGATGTACTGAAAAATACTTAATCAATTTTGTTTCCTTTTGTCCCCCAAAGAGAAGTGTCATTTCACTAAGGTACATATTCTATCATGTTGATTGTTTGTTGATTTTAAACTTGGCTGGGTATTCTCCACACAGTGATAGATTGACAGCTTCAAGGATTTCTCTTTGCTAGTACATTTTTGTCACTAAATATGCATGTACACTTCCTGATTTATTGAATGTCAATGGTTAGTATTCATTTCATCAAGCTCACTTTTTATGAAGATATGTCCTGTGAAAATGTGTGTACTTTAGCTAAAAATACTTTGCACTTTTGCGATGATTACAGCGATTTCTCTTGCAATGACATCAAACTGTTTTACAAACATGAAATAAAGTTTACAAAACCTTTATAGAGCAGCTATGGATTGCTATACGTATCTTCAAAGTCAATACTCTGAAGGACAAAGATTGTAAGTGATTTGTCTAAGTTCAGAGTATTAGTACTTATGACAATAAAATCCTTACTCTAGATTAATTAGTAGATCACAGTCCTTGAGTTCTCTTTAACAGTATGAAATACAATTCTTTTCTGAAAAGTGACTCCATAGAAACAAGTGTCATATTTATGAATCATTGCTTCTATGAATATTGCTGCAAAAATTTTGTTCTATTAAGAATAAATTTGCTGGCAGTGCAAATAACTTGAACAAAGCTGCGTCACAATTGAAGGAAGCAAAATGACCCTTCTTCACATGAATACAGTGGTGAGCAATGCTTTTTGTAAAAAGGACCATGTAAATGGGTTGCCTTATAATTCAAGTCCAGGCACTTAGTGCTGGGCAGAGCTTTCAAGCTATTTCACTAGGTCAACTGAAACATAGTCTGTCAAATTCAAGAGACAATAAAATATAATAACCAAGATCTGTAAAAAAATGCATCTCCTCTTAAAGCCAAAGATTAACTGCACCAGCTATTAAAGCAAATAGGCAATGTGCCCTTCACAGGAGCTCATCTGTCAAACTCCTTAAAATTTAATCGTTCCTCTAGTCTTTACAAATTCAATCCATTAGCCAGAAGAAATATATCTCTGCTCACAGCTGGATCTTTCTGAAGACATAGGCTAGTTTAATCCCTGTGAGACCTTCAAGGAGGAGACTTCAGAAAGGAGAAATTTTACCAGCTGATAAGTTTTTATTGCTACAGAAGAGGAAAGGTGGGCATTTAACTGTTAGCTCATCTATTTTTTCATGCTGTATTATGTAGGTATGTTATGAACAGGTCTTGGTTTATGCTGTCAGTCTGTATTCCTTTGCAGAATACTGACTGCAAGGCCTAAAACTGTCTTCTCTTGGGGTAGAGGAACTTGCCAGTAGAACATTCTTCTGTGAACTTGGACTCTGGCTAAGTTGTAGGGGAGTCTTTAAAATCCTATTTTTTGAAAAATCCTTTTCATTATGAAAAATACATGCACAAAATTACATCTCTTTGAACTCATTAGCACTTAAAAATCTCTTCTTAAACAGTCAAAATCTCTATTCCAGACAGATTTTTTACCACAAAAGATAATAATGCTAGAGATCTCATGAAATAGAGTACAGTTCCTCTGAATCATTATCACTATTATGTCAGTATGTGAAGCTGTAAGCTCAAATAAGGGATAATTAGTTCCTTATTATTATATAATGTCTTATCAGTGATTATCCATGCTTTCCTATAACATTTTTTTTTCTTGTTTTGATTGGCAATGGAAATATGATAGCAGAAGAATATTACTTTATTTACATAAATACACTGAATTAATACAGAGTATATTTAGTCATGCTAGGAAACATCTCAATTTTTCTTATAAAGAATAATGGCTTTTGCTTGTTATTCACATTTTACATTATTTCCTGGCTCACATCTGCCTGTGATTAAGCATTGCAAATAGAGCAGCATCTCCTTTACTCAGTGAAAGATCAATTAAATCTTTTTTTTTTTTTTTAACATACTTGTAAACAGTTTAAAATCACTGTAAACATTGTTCTGTATATATGTGAAAAAAAGGTCCAAAATATTGTGGCCAACCCTCAAGAAATTAGAAGAAAAACCAAAACTCAGTGACCCTTCCTTAAAAATAAACACTACAGCAACAACAACAACAAACCAAAAAAGCTGTTAATCCAACCATGAAATAGGATGCATACCTCTGTACTAAGTAATACACCACCATTGCTGTTTAATGGACACTTCATAGATAAGTTTTTAACAGACCTGGCTGAAAAACAGGGTTGAAGGAAAAACATGAGTTGCAATATGGGAGATTCCAATTAGATATAATGAAATACTTTTCCACTCTGAAGGTCATCAAGCACTGGAGCAGGGACCTACATGGTTTGTGGAGTCTCCATGCTTTAAGTTATTGAGACTTGTTTGGATACAGACCTGCGCAATCTGCTGTAATTGGCCCAGCTTTGAGCAAGCGCTTGGGCTAAAAGGTCTCCAGACGTCGCATCCAACCTCACAGTTCTGTAATTGTGTGTGATTCTATTTACATAGAGCATATTTATCAGTCTGTATTTAAGGCACTTGTGTTGTTGGGTCACTTCTCATACGTCATTCTATGGGACTCTGATCTGAAGATGAAGAAAGCTAAATGTTATGGAAAATGTCCAGCTCCTGTTATTGAAAGTCAAAGAAACTTACCCATGACTACTTCCTTGAAAGACACATTGTAATAAAGACATAAAGTCGTACACATGCCTTGAATTGTTTGTGTTTTTATAATATAAAAGGAACAGGGAAGGAATTAGAGTAAAACATTATAATAAACTTTTCCTTGTGTTAGCAATAATGAATGTATTTGTTCTCGTTATCAGTATATACTGGGAACAAGATGAGTCTACCTGATAGATAAACAACCGTGGTATGTTTTCAAGAGCTAACTTTGCCTGCTAATGAAAATGCAATGTCATCACTAATAGAGGTGTTTACAAAATTCAGATTTTAATATTTAAACTGAAAGTATGAGCCCTAGGTACTGTGCATTACTTAGCTACCTGGAATCTTACAAAATGGACAAATACAAAATTAAAATAGAGGGAGAGGGAAGGGCTGCTTTCGAGTTTACTGAGAAGAATTGGAAGAGGGGTAGGTTGGTATTGATTACACCTGAAACATGACTTTCTGGAGTTTAAGTAGACCTCTGAGTAATTATATAAAACTTTGGGTCTAGCCTACTAATCCTATTTTCAGATTATAAACTACTGTCATCTTCTGATTTCAATTTGGCCTTTTGATAGGTTATTTGGCAGAGTAAATGTTTCTCTGAGAAACATTGTTCTGATCGTCTCTGTGTTGATAGATGGAGAGAGCCATTGAGTTCAATAAGGAAAAGGAGCTGGAGTAATTTCTTACTGTCTTGAGAGGTCAGGAAAGTGGTATTGCAATTGTCTTCCTTTTGCCTCAGGTTAATAAAATGACAAAGCAACAGTTTATTCTTCTGAGTTTGTAGATGAGAAATATGAAATGCAGATACCAGGATGTACCAACCCAACTGTCATCAACATCCTCTGTTGTGTTTTTATTAGGTTTTTTTTTTTGCAAGAAGTCCATGCTGATGATAACTGAACAGTATTTCAGCATTTCTGTGCTCTTTAAAAAATAATTGGGGGCAGCTGTGTATGTATTTGTGTCTTCTTTCCATAACAAGAGTTTTAATTATATTTTTGTTCCTAGTGTGAGTGACTAGGTTTTAAATCTACATGAAATAGATAAGAACAGTGAAAAAGAACATCATACACAACAATGACACCATGGAGAACTGTGGCATTAGTTCTATGCGAATACTGTGAGATTTAAATTCCTCTAAGCTTCATTCCCAATACATCCAAATTTTTGAAATATCATCTTTTTTGGGGGGTTATAAATCATATTTCTTATTTGTTTACAGACAACTCTACGTAATGTCTAATTAGTTCCCTTTTCTCTTGCATTTGCCCACTATCCTTGTGTGGCATAAGAGTCACAAGATGACTAAGCCATGTTTCAGAATGCCAATTCCATTTATGTGCACATTTAAAAAAAAAAAAAAGGAAAAAAACAGACTAAAGTCAGCCTTGCACTGAGGCATAATTCTTTTGTGAACAGAGCACTTTGCTTTACAGAAATAGCAGTAAAAAATAATTGGATGTTGGACAGCTTAGGGATGTTCATATAAATATATTAAAAGAAATATTTGTCACTTGTGAACTTTTACATCTTCTAAGATAGAAGAATGATATAAGTCATGTTGAATGCATTCAGAAGTATGCCTTTATTCTTTGTCAGAATGCCATCTCTTGTATTCCACTCATCCTTTTCTCAAAGTCCCAGTACAAAACAGCATATGTCAGATGGCCGTCAGATAAAGATAAGAAACCATCTCACACTGCAGGATACAGAAGGGAAGTTTAACTATTTAACATATTACGTTTTTTTTTATTCTTGAACAGAGCAAGACTTTCCCTTTTTTACACATTGATTTTATAGACTGTGGATGAATAGCTTCTTTTAATGACATTTCCCATGAGTTGTAGCCTACATTTTAAAAAATGAGAAGTGGTTTGGAGTTCTTTTGTTTCTAGAAGCCTAATTTTGAGGTCTCTCTGAAAGAGCCAGATTTTCAAAAAAGGACTTAGCATTTACCTACTAAAATCAGAATGCTTTAAAGAGTCTCCAGAAGGACAGGATAGTTCCAGGTCAATTTTTTAAAACTGTAAAGGTACAACGGTTACAGACTATCAACTGTCACTCATACTGTCAAAAACAAGATAGTTGTCTGGCACTATAAACATAAATATGATAAATTCTTGCTATACTAGAAATAATGCAGAGTCCAATAGGAGAGCTGGCTGAAGTACAAAAGGGAAAAATCCATCTGTTAAATATATTAATTATTAAGATTTTATTAATTATTTTATGTTTTCTTGTTTTCAAGAAGCCTATAAAATAATTATGCAATGACTTATTTTAATACATCTTATCAATGGAAAATATTAAATTTTCATTGTAAAATGTAAAATTTGCATTCCACCAATCTTGCTTTTTCATATTGCTGCCCACAAGCAAGATATTTGGATACCTTCTCCAAAATAAATAACTTAAAGTCAGTTTTAAGATTCCTTTTCTCTGGAAACAGACTGTGTGGGAATCATGTTTACTGTAATTTTCTGCCAAGTGTTTTTAGCATGAAGAAAGGTCATATATGGAACATCATTCTGGTAATGAAAAGTGCAAAGGCAAAGGTAAGGTTTTTACTTTTGTGTAAATGCAGAAATAAATATATACAACTATAACTATTTTAACACAATGCATTTTTAAAAAGCATAAGCAACGCAAGAAAATCCCAAAGAATTGCTTAGCTACACTGTGGCACCCTATGTTAAAAAAATGCTTGCAGAAAAATGTGGAAAATTTATTCTGAAAATCATAGAATCATAGAATACCCTGGATTTGAAGGGACCTTCAAAGGTCATCTAGTTCAGCACCCTGGCAAAGAGCAGGAATGTTTCCAAGGATGGGGCATGTGCCACCTCTCTCGGCAATCTGTACTAGTGTTCCACCACCCTCATTGTAAAAAACTTCTTCCATGTATCTAGTCTGAATCTGCCTTCTTTTAGTCTGAAACTAATACCCCTTGTGGTATGACTACTGTCCGTACTAAAATGTTTGTCCTGATCTTTCTCATGAGCCTCCTTTAAGTATTGAAAGGCCACTATAAGGTCGCCCTGGAGCCTCCTCTTCTCCAGGCTGAATGACCCCAACTCTCTCAGCCTTTCTTCATAGGAGAGAAGCTCCAGCCCTCTAATCATTTTTGTGGCCCTTCTCTGGACTTGGTCCAACAGGTCCATGTATTTCTTGTGTTGGGAGCTCCAGAGCTGGATGCAGTACTCCAGATGGAGTACTCTGCTAAAAGTAGTATTTTCTACTTATTGTTCTCATGATGCATCTTTGGCATAACCATAGGCTAATCAAATTATTTGTTAAATTAAATTAATATTAAGAGACAAGTTCATAATATGATATTATAATACCAGATATAATAGGTGTAATCGATGTTAAAAATGGTTTGCAGAAATGTAGATGCTGTACTTGGGAAATAGTGACATTTAGATTAATTATTGACATTGTAGAAGGTAGAGACTAATAAAAGCACACATGGCACACATCAATTGCTATGTTTGGTGCAGTAAGCATAGGTTGTCCTTTGGGATCTGCATATTCCCAAAAACATTCTGAGTTGTGCTGCAAATGTGTAATATGTGGATGATACATACACACTATGTTGCTTCTATCTTGACTGGGTTTTTTTTGTCTCCTTTTTAGGACCTTTTCCAGTATATGAAAACCAAAAACATCTCAAGATTTTGTAATCATTAAACTTTACAGTACTTAAAAAGGGGGAAAAAAAGGCATTTAAGGGTTTGCATTTGTATTTCCCTTAGCTTTTTTGTCCTTTATGGTGCATTTTCAGTGAAATTTTGAAGTTTTTTCCATGACTCGAAGAATTACAGGCATAGTTTTTAATATGCAAGGTGAGATTTTCATGTGGACTTTGAATTCTTGCCTCAAGGTCTTCCAGAAAAACAACAGCTATCATGAGATTATTTTTAACATCTTGCCAGTTGACATGTCTAGACTTCTAAGGACATGTCCATAGCATACAGTAGAGTAGGCAGAATAACTCTGAAGCTGGCAGGAACTATGCTAGTTCTGCAATCACACATAATACAACTGATGACATTTTTGTACTTTCCTGACTTCCTGTCAGCACACTCACTGATTCTGAGACTAGAAATGGTACTGCACCAAACTGCACCTGCTCAAATCTCTCTCAGTACACAGTGATATATGGGTAAACTTAGCCATGAATAAATTATGTACTAACCTGTAATCTATTACCGTAGAAAAAAAAAGTCACTTTACTCCTTGCTTGGTGGGAGCTATTACTCAACCTTTCATTTCCTATCTCTGAAAGTCTTTTAATCTTCAAGACCTGGAAGCCTATCTTCAAAATAGAGTTTTTCCTCTTTTGACAACTTGTTTTTTAAAGAAGCCAGATAACTGGCTTTGATGGAATGATTCCAGTTGCCTGGTGAACTGCCTGTTGGGTTTTGATGTATGAAAAAAAAATGAACAATTGACTTATTTTTAAGAATTTTTAAAATATGGCACCTTAACCAGAGGATATTCAGTTTTCTACTAGTGGGTTTCCTATTATTTTAAGCTAGTTAAAAGTAACAAAGATTTTCACTGGTAAACTGAAACCTTGCAAACAAAAAATAAAACTTAGAAATGACCATGTCCTGGATGACCCGCCTTGGACTTAGAATAAAAGCTACAGATAGTCATCAATGGATTTAATTCAATAAGATCCTGAAAATAAGGAAATAGGATTTCTAATTATTTCCTGTTTAGCTTTGGACCCGCTAGATCAACAGGAGTTATGGGGTTTGGAGATTTTACTTTGTTGCTCCTAATATGTGGCTTAGAATATTGTCTGCGCAGTATTTTGCAAAAAAACCCCACCGACTTGCTCTGACTGTAGTTTAGGTTGAAAAGTCCCTTTATGAAAAGTGGTTAGCACAGCAGCAAGCAGAAACTAACAAATGTAAATGAGAGGCACGCTTAAGAGGAGTGTGGCCAGCAGATCAAGGGAGGTGATTCTCCCCCTCTACTCTGCCCTGGTGAGACCCCACCTGGAGTACTACGTCCAGTTCTGGAGCCCCCAACATAAGAAGGACATGGACCAGTTGGAGCAGGTCCAGAGGAGGGCCATGAAGATGATGAGAGGGCTGAAGCACCTCTCCTATGAGAACAGGCTGAGAGAGTTGGTATTGTTCAGCCTGGAGAAGAGAAAGCTCTGGGGAAACCTTATAATGGTCTTCCAGTATGTAAAGAGGACTTACAAGAAAGATAGGGAGACTTTTTAGCAGGGCCTGTTGCGATAGGATGCGGAGTAATGGTTTTAAAATAGAGGGAGGCAGATTCAGACTTAATATAAGGAAAAATGTTTCCTATTGAGTAAAAGAGCATAGAAGTATATCCTTGCTTTTCCTCCCATATTGAAATTAGAATAAATCTGTTTTGTATTATTCCTCCCAACACTTCAATCATCTGCACATGCAGAGGCAAATAAAATTTGGATAAGTTTAGTGCTGTAGCAAGAAGACTGCTACTTATATTTAATACAGAAAACATTTAGGTTTGCCAGAACCAGGAATGCAATTTGAAAAGCATTGCAAAGTTTTGACATGTAGCTTTGTTCCTCAGCAAATTCAATCATACCAAAGAGATGTGGGACACAATTATAGTGGCCTTCCAATACCTAAAGGGGGCCTACAGGAAAGATGGAGAAAAACTCTTCAGTAGGGCCTGTTGTGATAGGACGAGGGGTAATGGTTTCAAAATAGAGGGAGATAGATTCAGATTATATATTAGGAAAGAGTTTTTTGCAATGAGGGTGGTGGAACACTGGAACAGGTTGCCAAAGAGGTGATAGCTGCCCCATCTGTGAAAACATTCAAGGCCAAGTTGGATAGGGCTCTGAGCAACCTGATCTAGTTGAAGATGTCCTTTCTCCTTGCAGGGGGATTGTACTAGATGACCTTTAAAGGTCCCTTCCAACCCTAACTATTCTATGATTCTATGATCCTATGATTATATATCATATCTATATACCTATATTTACTTTTTCTTCTCTATTTTATCATTTCTAATTAAGTCTTGAAAGGAATCAATTTGAACTGAATTTCAAATTTATTGAAATTGACTTCTCTCATTAAGGTATAAAAAGATCACTATCAACACGTTAGGAAACTCAAGATCTCTGTCTAAAATGTAAGTCAGATGACTCTGTGCTATATCCCATTCTTGGGATGAAAACAAACCAAACCAAATATCTACACCATGCTAAGATATTTCCAGAGGATGGCTACTCACTTTTCTGTGTAAGAGTGTCTAAACAGCATAGCACTTTTCTTTAGGAAATAGCCATTTTCAGTACTCTTGGGCCTTTAACCTTGATAATCTATTACCTTTATCTTAATGTCTGGGAAAAGTAGCATGAAAGCATCTCATTATCAGAAAGCTGCAATTTGGAGAAAATACATCAGAAGATACAGTAAGGTGCTACATCTTTGAGATTACAAATTAATTTTATTTAGTTTTTTGACTTAGTAATTGTAACTTTGGGGGGAAATACATACAAAATTGTTATAGTTTAGTCCTGCTTGGGACCAAGCTACACAGTCTCTCACTCACTGCCCCACCCTCCAAGGGAATGGGGGAGAGATAATATAAGAAAAAAAGGCTCGAGATTAGAGATAAAGACAGAGAAAGATCCTTAATGTTACTGTTATAGACAAAACAGACTCGACTTGGGGAAAACTTTTTATTTCTTATTATTAGTAAAACCAAAGTAAGATAATGAGAAAGAGAACAAAGTCACTTACCCCCACCCCTCCTTCTTCTTGGGCTTAACTTTATGAACAAACTAGAAAGGAGTTGCTCATGTGAAATAAAGTCTGAGGAGGTTTCTATCTCCTTCTGATAGCAGCAAAATTAGAAGAATTTCAAGATCTTACCTAGTGCAAATTCACATGGCTTCTTTCCCTTTTGGTCATGAATATTAACTTGTTATTATTTTCTTCCTAAGTAGCTTAGATGCAGGAGTCTATTCATGTTTGAAAAATTATTAATCACAGAGAATGTAGCAAAATTAAGAAGAACTTCTATAGTGTTTTCAAGTTCCTCTTAAAGGTTGGTTTGTTTTTTTTTTTTTGTTATTTTGCAAACAGCAATAAAAAGGCTATTTAATTTAGATGTAACTTTCACATTATGAATATTTTATTTTATACTCAAGTTAACTGTTCTGTGCTTTAAGGTGCTTCTTACATAAATGACCGAGACAGTGATCCACTTCCCTGTGCCTCTTAGACATCAGATAAAAACATACATTAAATTGCATTACCTCATGAATATAAAATGACAAGAAATGATTCTTCATAAAGACAGCCAAAGAGAATGAAGCCATTTTACCTCATCTAAATCTTATACGGAATACAAGAATATAAAGTTTTCTTGTTTCTGCATAGCCTTTAAAATGCCAAAACACAGGGAAAAATGTATTCTCTACTTCTTGGTTTCACTGGCCTAGTTCTGACACCAGAAAGATGATACGCAGTCTTTTCACATTTCACATTAAAGCAAACACCAAAGACATAGTTTTAGAATGTCCATTATGGATTTAGCTAACATGCTGAAAAAAAAAGGTGTACTTTCCATATAGCAGAGAAAAAATTAGTTCAAAGCTGAAAATCTAGAAGATTTAGGCCACTAAAGAGGGCTTGCTTCCACTGAATTTGTTTGAGTTTTGTTATATGTAGGAAATATATCCCTCCAGAATATGAAAAATAGATTTTATATCTTAGTTTATAGTTATGTTAATTTGACACGAATATGAATTTCATTGATTTTATTTGTATTTCTTTTATTAACTTTTCTCATTTACTTCTTGTTTTCTTGCAAGGAATCTTACAGATTCCTGGCCTATAAGAAAAATTGCATAGCTATCTTCAATGGCTTCTACTAAATACGGATGTCTTACAAGATTTCCCTACAATTGAAAATACATTTTGTTGATTTTCACTTTTAGATAGATCTTTCCTTTTTATAATCATTAATTTAGGAAATGCATAGACACGTGGCATACTGATACTAACCTGAAGTTAGCTTCATTAACAAGACTTTTCAGCCTTCAAATAGTCATAAGAGGTAAAAACACATGCATATGTGTTAAACCTTCCTAGATTTCACAACCTTATTGTAGTATTTCTGATCCTAGTGTTCACAGTCCAGCAGTATTTGAAATGTTTATATTCCTTAATGTCTAGTATTCAAGTGTATTTGGATTTACATCTAACTCATTGTATTCATTTACTCTATTGTATATAATATATTATTTTCTCTGGCATCATGTAGGCTCTGCAGGGAGAATCTTTTAACTTGATAAATTAATAACAGGGTAAGGCTTTTTTTTTTTCCCTCTTGGATCTACATTTAAACAGTTCTGTGAGCACTATTGTAGTTAAAATCTTCTCACTGAAGCTCTTTGAACAGCCTATATATTTACCCATTCTTTTGAGGAGGCAAGAGATGTAGTGAGTCATAATAATGTATGGTGCTTGTCTCAGACAGAGCACACCTTTCATTTATCTTCTACTGAAAAATGTGTTCCATCCAAGTTTACTTTGATATTTATTAGACAGTATGAAAGAACATCTCCTTCTGAGCCACATTAAATGATCAGAGAAGTACATCTTTGCTGTATTTTTATGTCCCTGATTCCAGACCATCATGCTTGCTTTTCTCCCAAGGGGGATAAGACCAACCTAGACCATGAAGAGATAAGTTCTTACCAATAAATCTGTTGAGGATTAATGAAAAAGGGATAGAGATTCCTCTTGCACTGTTTTCTGGGAAGCACAATTCTGAATATGGAGAACCAAAACTTGTGACATATTGTGTCACAAAGACTGAGAATGACAGACATGGCAGAATTAGTAGGGAAATATAAGGGCTTTCATGTGTCCATTCCTTTTAGTGTAGTTGATTTAGATTTAGTGTAAAAGGTGAAGCCAAGCTATGTTCTATAAAACTGCTATGTGCTCATTTTCACTTTCTTTCAAAATTATCTTTCAGTAATAGTATGCATTTTAAATGTTTTGATTATGAATATGATTTCTCAGACTTACAGATGAATGAACTTATGGGACTATTTCAACAGCTATAACCCATTTTTTCATTTTAAATTTTCTCTTGATCTTTGATTTTTACGAAGTTGTTCATTATTCAGTATTATTTGACAAATAGTTTATGTCAACATTTTACTTTCATTTAATACATGCTTTTCTATTCTTGCTGACTTATTTTTCTATGCCTTAAACCAAAAGCAACCCAAAGCGCTTTTCATAGACTTCAGAAAATTTTCTTTGCTGTAAAAATTACTATGAAGTAAAGATTAGCTATCTGCTCTTTCTGCTTCTCCTTTTTCCTCCTGTTCATTACATTCCCCAGTCATGCATTACTTCTCAAGCAGTTAGATTTCAGCAGGCTTAGTGATAGGCTAAGTTAACCTGAAATTTGAGTATACCAGTAACTGATTTTGAGTCCTAATTTCATACTGCAGTAATTCACCTTTTGAAATACCTTTCTTTGCACTTGCTTATGTTTAGGCTCATTTTTTTTTCCTGCAATTCTTTTGATATCTAGGTAATCAGTTTCCAGAAGATTATGCAGTCTCCATAACAAAGATGACTAAAATAAAACTTGTTATCCTCCAAGATTTGGCTTCTGTCTCAGACTGGTTGTTGGTGCTACTGTCCTCTTGACTCTTGACCTTGATCCTTAATTTTCTGACCTGCTATCGTCTGACTGAGGGCACTTCAGAATCTTAAGATTTCTTTTAGAAATAACACAGTGCTGCAATTATATGTTCTGTCTTTCTCCAATAAGTTTTCAATGTACTTATCAATTTGAGCCACATTCACAGAGGATTAAAGGTCACAAAGATAATTAAAATCCAACAAATTTCATGAGATCAGCAATTATCAGTTTTGTGTGGCCAGCTGTTAAATCTGTCAGCACATGGATACTTGCTGGCTAGCAGGAGCACACACAGCCTGCACACAGCCACAGCATATGCTGTCACTTGTCCATCTGGTGGGGCAGCTGTGGGGTAAGCTACTGCAGAGGAACTGAAAGATTTACAAGGGTGTGAGAGATAAAGACACAGAAATGTGATTTCAAGGCAACTAAAAGGATAAAAGACACATAGTATTACAGAACTATTGCACTGCAATGCTTTGTGCTATGAAGTCATTCTATACAAGTATCCTTTATTTGGCAAATATAGATCCTGCTTATGTAAAATTAATAACCTGTCACAGAAAAGTAACTGACTTATTAGAGTAGTTATGACTGCGGGTTGGTTTTTTTTTTGTGTGATTCTATTTTATTTTTATTATCACTTTCTAAAAGTTCTAGTAGTCTTAAAGGAAATAGCTGCAGTAGTTTTATCTTGCCAGACCCTCAAAAAAATCTCCGAACTCTTCAGACTGTGTCAGTGAAGTCTTTATTTTAAAAGGACTAGCTTTTCTTCTATTGAATCTTTCTTCATAGTCGAAGTTGGCAAACTATTTAGCCTTTTTATTCTTGCAAATTGCATGTAAGCAGGTTCATATTGCTATTTTGCAATCCTTAACTGAAGACTAGATACAAATGTGAGAGGCTAGAAGTTTTTTATTGCGTTCACTTTTAAGAAGTCTTCAACTACCTGAAGTTCATTATTCACAATCAGTGACAGAACCCCACCCTTTCACTTGATCTCAACTGCTCTCTGATTCAATGACTGCAACTTTACTAGGAAAGAACATTTGAAGCTCAGATATCCTATCAATATTCATATGCAAACTCAGGTATTTCCCTAAGGAGTTGACACATCACAACTTTTGGATTGAACAAAAATCTATTTGCATTAATTTTCATAGACAAAACCACATAAGAATACTTTAGACCACTTTATAGCTGTAGTAAGTCTAAAGATGTAGTAGGAAAAAACCCAAGCGAAATACTGTACCTTTTATTGTTAAAAAATTACATAGTTAATAAAATTAAGGGGGAAAAGCCTAAAGGCCTTGGGCATGATATTGTTTTCTCCAACTGTATGAGCTGATCTTAAAATAAGTTATTACTACTCACATCCATCCTATCTTTCAAAACCAGAAGTTTTTTCCTTATTCTTTGTTCTTGCTCTTGCTCTGTTTGCTTTGATGAAGTTTAGTCTTTCAAATAGAAACTGCAAAATTAGATATATAATTGCTTACAATTTAGTTCCAATTTAATCTCTGTTATTTTATCCATGTTATGAGGTTTAATCTCTGTTAAAAATTATATTATGGATCTCTGTGACATACATCAGCCTGAAATTTGCATCCCTCTTCCTAAGTGTCATCAAACTTAATTCTTTAACGTCCAAATAAATTTGTTTCCACATCTTTTTCCTCAATGAGTCTCCCTGGGTCTTGGGATTTTTTAACTGAAGTTCATACCTTCCCAACTTTACCTTCCCAGAGCACGCCCACATGTTTTAAATTCAGAGGTCCTGGATTCAGTGTGTAAATCTATGTTTGCAACTAACCAAGGAGTCCTCAGCCCAGCTCAGGATCATCCCAAAAATATGAAGTCAAAAAGAGACTGTTTCTCAGCCTTGTTCAAATTAAAATTATTTCAATTTCAAAAAATAAAATTGACCATTGTATGTTCTAGAAAAGAAGTACTGTCATTTGTGATTAAGATATTTTTCATTTATAACCAGAGAAATATGTGTCTAAGCTTTGAAAATTCATTCTTATTATAACTGTTCAGTATTTACTTACTAGCATGCACCAAAGTGGATATATGGGGATCTGACTTTGACTTTTCAGCCAATATGAACAATGTCCTGTTATCTTATTCTACCACCTGGGCCACCACAGAGCACAGGCTGAGACCTCCTGATTTAAGTCATATTGAGAGTAACATTTTTTATGATGGGACTCTGCTGTGAAACTTTGCTCAGTATGTCAGCCTCTACATATCCATCACATTTGTCCTTCAAGGGTCATCAGACAACTTGCTATCTCAGAGCAGACAACTTACTGTACCAGAGAAGACAGCTTAGGAAACTTCCTAAAAGAGCCATGATATTGCCTGTGTAAAAGGGGAGTTTCTATTAGTAGCCTTGTTGAATGAAGGCCAAAATGATGTCATCCACGACAGACAGGGAGATAGGTCCCCTGAGACAGGGTCTTTATGGAGGGTTGTGTTTGAGATCACACCTTGGACTTGGCCAGCTAAGTTAAGTGCAGATGCAGATCTTAAGCATCATTTGGCTTTATCCTGACTTTTCAAGAGAACTTGTTTCTTCTGTTATCCCATGCCTTATTTCAAGCGATGCAGTTGAAACTATGTCACTCACAGTTGAAAGTAAGATTTTTTTTAGAGGAGAAAGAAGACAGGCAGCTAAATTTTAATCAGTCTGAAAAGATCTGGGGACAGCTGCTGTGGTCCTATGAAGAAGTGGTTTGTTACATGGAATTTATGATTTGCAACAAGTTTAAATGACTGGGTTTCGTTCTGTAAGTTTCCTTATTTTACAATCAGCTAGTAGGTTGGGCAGGAAGCTGTTTCGGCAGCTGAAAGATAGGAAAAACCATCACATTTAAAACTTCTAGAAACTCCTTAAATTATTTATCTAGACCATACATTTTGCTAGTTGACCATTTCTGAAGAAGCAGACATGGCATCAACAGTGCTCAGAATGCTTGTTTGCAAAGTACACCATTGTAAATGGATTGAGAATTTGTGTGCCTAAACTAAGAAAAAGAATGCTGACTTCTACATGCTGTAGTAAACATGTTCCATTGGTCTCACACTTAGGGCTGATGACTTCTAATTTTGAGAGATGGCAGAAATGTTTGCTTTACATTGCATCAATTTTTGGATTGAGCTCATTCGTAGTATGCTGTGAGGTGCAAGTTCTGCAGGAAAATAAGATTTATACAGGATGACCTTAGATATGAAGGCATAGATACTAATGTATTGTGTGAAGAAAATACAGTAGAGTCTGCGCACAAAGGTAAATATTCAATTTGGTTGAAAAATCAAAGTGAGAGAAGTAGATCTTTTATATAATCTTTTCAAGAAACATCCAAAAACAAAGACCTCATTGCAGTTTGTAACAGCCATAATCTTCCTGATGTACAATTATGATAACAATAACCCTTTTGTTTTGTAAATGCTAATGATCTTTGACTTTGCCTTGAGATATCCAACTCACCTGTTGTTCTTTAGTTTCAAGCAAAAATAGCAGTGTCTTTGTGAGGCATTGCTTTGGCATTAAAAAAAATATTGGTTTGATCATAGAGTCATTTTTTAATAGATTTGTGAAGTGGATGGCAAAGATGTGGTGTTTATCAGCAGTCACAGGAAAAAACATGAAGAAGTCAAGTTCAGAGGTTAAAATGCCTTGAGGGTCTTACTTAACTATCTCTTTAAAAAAGTTATCTCTTCAGTGTTTCAGCAGTTTAATACCCTCAATGTTCACATGTTTTAGTTCTGAAATCAGGGATGTATTATTAATCTGCAATGTTCCCTTATGAAAATTTTTGGTTTACAAAAAAAATGTAAATAGATTTTTAAAATAACTGATTGAAATATGTTCAATAAACACTCTGAGTCAATATTTAGACTGATTGTTTTTCCATTAGTTTTGGATTTGACTTTTCAAAGTTTAGCTAAATCTAGGACAAGCAACTGAAAGAAACAAATAAGGTTGGCTAGAGACTACCAGTTTGCACAGGTGCAAATGGGCTTGATCATATGTTAATTTCTTGACAGCCAAGGGCACAACTCCAAATTGCAAAACCAGATGCTTGACTCTTTTCTCTGTGTGTGAGAGAAAGAAAACAGAAAGATAGAAAAGCCATGAACCATTGTAGGATTCTGTGTTTTTATAATATGGAATTAAAAGTAGACACAAAATATAAGAAACTGGACAGGGTTGCAAATTTAAGGAGGCTAGTGTTCTTTTTTTTAAAAAAAACAACCCTAGTTTATCTATACAGTTTATCTACCACAGAGGTTCCTGAACCTTTTCTTCTTATTCTTTTTGTTTTTCTCCCTATGCACTATAATGCTAGCAAGTAAGATCCCCTCCAGCAAAATTCCTTTCTGTTCTCATCCCTCCCCTTTTCTTGATCTCTGGTGGCTCTTGAATCTATTATGGCACTCTGTATGAAACAAGCTCATGTCAAGTCACACTCTTTCATCTTCTTTTTTAATTAAATTCACTTGTTTTGTTATTATCAGCACAACAAATTCTGTCGCAGTTTATTAAAATCTTACATTATGAATATTTATTTTAGATATAAAATTTCAGTATATTTCAACAGATAAACTGCAATAAAGTGTAGAAGTGGGAGGGAGAAAAATAAAAATAAAAGTAAAAAGGAGAAAGATTTCTTTTACAGAAGAGATACAGACCTTGTAGCCCTGTAATCTTGTATAAAATAAAAGGATAATATTAAATGTATTGCATGCTATAGCTGGATGTTCTGAAGGGAAAAAAAAAAAGTTAATTAGTGAACCTTTTAAATATAATTAAAACTGGGTGTAAATAAACATTCCAGAAGTTTTATATTTACCTTTGCTGATAGCATTGACTTCCTTATTTTAACAACACCTTGAATTCCGTTTTTCTTTTTTTTTTTTTTTTAATTATATTCATGACCTCTTCTCTGTTATTTTGGCCTCCAGGCTATAGCAAAAGTGCAGTTTACTAATTTTCATATATGGCTTTTAAATCATATCAGAAAGCTATTTAAATTACTTGAAAATCTGTTTTTGTATTGAAGATCTATCTCCTTTCATCTAGTGAAGGAACTTGGCTTGCTTTTCACAAATAACTGTGTCCAGTAGGCCACAAAATTCGTAATGGCCAATATTAATCTCTTGATCTTATCTTTCAAAACTTTTCACTAATTCATTTTACGTCTTAGACAGCAACATCACTGTTACCCAAATTACTTCACTGGTGTCTAAGTTTAAACTTACACTGCCTGTAGGGGGATGCTTTCACCTTATCAGTCCAACTGTGCATGCAGTCAAAATATTTGTGCAAGCATTTATTATTGCCTTCATTAACTATGACAACATCTGTTCTCTAACCTTGCTTACAGCAGCCTTGCTCCTCTGAAGTCATTGCAGGATATTGCTGGTAGAGTTCATTTACTGGTCATTATATATACCCTACTTATGCTCCTTCAGCATTTTTAATCTCCTTTCCTGTTTTCCTCCTATGTCTTTCCAATAATTCAGTCCAATAATCGTTGTAAAATATAATCAGACATTAGTGCTACTTTCTTCATTTCTCCCTCCAAGTCACTTTTGCTAAGGTTGTGATCAAATCAAGAAACCATTCAAGTATTCTTTCCACTGTAATGAACAGGCATTAACTTATATCGAAGTATTTTTTCCAGCTTTCTTTTTCCTCTTCCCAAAAAGACAACGGAAAAAACAAAGTCAATAAAATACTGCCCCTGGACTATATTGTGGTTTTTTTTTTTTTGTTTTTTTGTTCTCATTCATGAAAACATTAAGTCTCCTAGTAGAGCATCATCAGTGTAAAAAGAACTTTAGTTCTTGAATGAAATGAGATTAAATTGTTGCGTGGAGGTATATTGTGATGGGATCGCAAGTCAGTCAAAACTTTAAGTTTGCCTAGACCGTTTGTGTGCAGATAGTTCTCCAAAAGCTTAAAGTTTAAAAAATGTATATGAAAAAACTTTTTCAGAACTTTTAAACAAAGAAAGCTGCAAGTGATTGGTCAGATAGAACAAAAATTATAAGAATTCATGAAATACTCTCCCACTGTGGCCTTGTAGGCAGATTCCTACTTCCAAGTTTGTTTTGTTTTGTTTTTTTTAATCAGGTCAGTCGCTTTGAGTTGGAGCAAAGTCCACCAGGTCCTTTTTGGCCTCTGCAGAGTTTCTCTTTCTGTCACGTCCGTGACCTGCCTCAGAGACCATAGTCAGTAGTACCACTGACATAGAAGATACAAAGTGACAGGTTTCCTGAGACTATTTGTTCCCAGATGCCTTTCCCAGAGCTACTGGCATGGATGCCTTTGCTGTGATGCTCGGCTGCTCCTATAGAAGGGACAATTCTTCCCATGGAGCTACCTACCATCCATTGCACATTCAATTAACTATCTTGGACTGGTAAGAGAAAAAAAAGTTAATTTGGGGACATAAAAGTAAATAATTTTACTGATAACTAGTGTGAGGTTGTATCAAACCCCTATTTGGCAGGAAAAGATAGATTTGAGACCTTCATTTTTAATTGTCTACTAGTTCAGCAACTATCGAGGCAAATATCATGGCTCTGTCTATAATCAGTGAAGCCTGATTCAACCCATCCTGAGGTAATTCACTGCTCCTGTTTCAGACAACGAAGTCTGGAGGTGTGTCTCTTTTCCCTGATTACGGAAAGAAGACAGTTTAGGCAACTAACTTTTATCTAACTTTGTAGCTTAGGGTTGATCATATTGCTCAGTTTAAACTTCTTCAGAAGACTCCAAGTGTTTTGAGCTGAAGTTTTAAAAATGAGGAATTTCAATATTTCATTTCAGAATCAGTTTGGTTTTATTTAAAAACTATTAAATATGACAAAATAAGGAAACAAATCAGTGTGACCTGCCACATTTTAAGATCAAAAATATATTTCCTCCAAAAGAAATGTCTGATTAAATGCGGAAGTGTTTTCCTACATCCTACTGATGTATTTTCAAGACAGTGTGCCCATTTTAAAACCCATTCATCAAGAACTTCCCAATTTAAGCATTCTCGACTATGTAATCTTAAATATAAATATTCAAGGAAGGATCTTTGCCAAAATATTACCCCTTTTCCAAATACTTAGCTGATTTTTCAGTAGTTTGCAGAAATAAGAGGAAGAGAGCAAGGCATCCAGTAGTACAAAGTTAAATAAAATGATGAAGAATTAGTTAGTTTCACTGGCCACTAGAAAGCTGATCTAGATGGATGTCATCTCTGAGAAAATTAATAAGAAGATGTAGGCACCAGTTGACTTCAGTAGACTTCCTTTGGGAGGTTCAGATTGTACTTGCATTCTAATTTTTCTGAACTGATACTTAATTTATTTTATCTTCTGCTATATGTCACTATCTGGGCCTCCTTCTTTCTGTTGGCATATCTTTTGTTGCAGATAATAGTACATATTCATATGTCTTTCATGTGGTGGCTGCCCTTACAATTATAGGCAACATTTGCTACACCTAAGTCTAAAAAACAGCCATGCTTACGAAGGCAAAAAATGTTCATAATGGAGTGCTGTGAACCAGATCTTGAAATCCTTTTCCCATCACATTTAACTAAAATGGTAATAAAAAAGTGGGATGGTTCTGGGAATCATTAAAGGAATATGAATGTTTTCTTTTTCTAGGTCAGTAATTCAAATCTGTCAAACTTGATGGAGATCTATAATCCTATTAATGTCTTTGCTGTAAAAAAAAAAAGTTGCTTTGTTGACAGTCTTATTCAGGTTAACAGTAGGTAAGAGTCTACATGGCAAATCTGTTACAGAGAACTTGAATTAATCAGCACTCATGTCGGCAAAGTCTTTATCAGAGTAGGCCTAAAGAATGGGTGCAAATGTAAGTGTACTACATTTCCTTCTTTTGGCTAGCCTATCTAGCCTAACACCAAATTGAATCAGGTTAGGCAGAGTCAGAAACTGGCAGGTCTTACCTCACAAGTAAATCCCCTAAGACTGAGCTGGAAAAACAGTCTCTTTTGAGCATTATTCTTCCTCATAACCAATATAGCGGCTAAAATATTAGTGTTTTTCCCCAAGTAACTAAAGGCATTTCTGAGGTATGGGGAAATTTGGGTTAGTTTTCTACTTTAGTATAATTCAGAGGCCTGTAAAATACCTTCTCTACCCATGCTTTGATTGTTTTGAGGTAAGTCATTATACGCTTTTATGTCCTGCATCTCTTTGGTACCACTGAATTTGATATTTGACTGTTGAGGAAAAAAGCTACATGTCAAAACTTTGCAATGCTTTTCAAATTGCATTCCTGGTTCTGGCAAACCTAAATGTTTTCTATATTAAATATAAGTAGCAGTCATCTTGCCACAGTGCTAACTTATCTAAATCTTATTTGCCTCTGCATGTGCAGATGATTGAAGTGTTGGGAGGAATTATACAAAACAAATTTATTTGAATTTCCATATAGGAAGAAAAGCAAAGATATACTTCTATGCTCTTTTAAGCAATAGGAAAAGACCTTTCTTCACCTAACTGAAATAATGTACCACAATATGCTAGCTCAGGAGTGTGGAAAGGACTTGACTTCATCAGAAGAAACGTGATCAGCAGGTCAAGTGAGGTGATTCTCCCTCTCTGTTCTGCTCTTGTGTGACTCCACCTGGAGTATTGCATCCGGCTCTGGGGCCCCCAACATAAGAAGGGCATGAACCTTTTGGAGCAAGTCCAGAGGAGGGCCACAAAGATAATCAGAGGCACGTCTCCTATTAAGTCAGGCTGAAAGACTTGAGGCTGTTCAGCCTGGAGAAGAGAAGGCTCTGGGGACACCTTATAGCAGCCTTCCAGTACCTAAAGGGGGGGGCTTACAAGAAAAGTGAGGAGGGACGTTTGACAAGGATATGTAGTGATAGGATAAGGGGTAACGGCTTTAAACTGGAAGAGAGTAGGTTTAGATTAGATATAAGGAAGAAATTCTTTACTATCAGGGTGGTGAGGCACTGCAACAGGTTTCCCAGAGAAGCTGTGGATGCCCCATCCCTGGAATTGCTCAAGGCCAGGTTTTATAGGGCTTTGACCAACTTGATCTAGTGGAATATGCCCCTGTCCATAGCAGGGAGGTTGGAACTAGATGATTTTTAAGGGTCCTTCCAACCCAAAACATTCTGTGATTCTATGATTTTATGATTCTAGGATTCTATGACTCAGCTTCACATAGGAGTGCTGCAGCTAACAGTATGTACTTAAATATCATCACTTATAACTTTATTTCGGGGCAGTGGTGTGATGTACTACTGATTTTTTTTTCCCCTTCTGCCTTTATCTGTCACTAATTCAATGATCTTCTATTAAAACTTCTACCTGTGATAGAGAAAAATAGCTCCTTTTAGTAGAAGCTGAGCCAAAGAAACAATGGGTTCACCTCCATGCTGTAAGAAATACTGAAGCCTTTACCATAATTGAACCCCAAGCCACCTCTTTAGAATGAAGAAAACAAAAAATCAATCATCCAGTCTGTAGGAAGAAAAAAAAAAGGGGGGCATCAGAGAAGCTCTTAACGTATTTGTGTTATTCATGTAGCCATAGCCACAGCTCTAAGTCATGATTAATACATGCCACTGTTGCATCTTTTTTAACATTTGTTATTATTTAAAAAAACTAAGTAGGAAATATTAAAAGCCTCTAAATTCAGATTTTCAGATTAAAAAAAAAAAAAGAAAAGAAAGTGAAAATTAAAAGCAAAATGGTCACAGATGGCATAAAAATGAGGCCAATATTCTGATACATTACAGAAGGGAGGTTATAGGCAAGAGCTACAGAGGACTAGGACAAACACTACAAAAGTAGCCGCATTGTGGGTGGGGGTTTTGTAAATACTGTTGGTTAGGTAGAGAGAATATTTGTGTTAGCATTTTCTTTCAGTTTAAAGGAAATTGAGAAAAATAGTCTTAAATTTTCTTAGAGAAGTGTTGTATAAAAGCAATCCATTGAAAAAAAGTGATGTAGTAATATTCTCCCCTCAAAGGGTTGAAGGGCTATAGCACTACACAAAGAAAATGTAATAATATTGTGAAACTGTGGTCAAAGTAGTTAAATGAATGTGTATGAAAGATATCATTACATAAGTTTTCTTGTCACTACCTCTTCCTGCCTGCCAACTAATGCTGTATGATATTTCAAAAGTGTTAGATTACTACATTCTTGAATAAGTCAATGGGACTTTTATTTCCTTATAAGTACAGGAAGGGCAAGGTTAGGTGAATGTATGCTGATACTTGGGACATTTATGACTTTTAAAGTATGCTTGCAGAGGCAAAGCAGCAAGAAGGCAGATCTTTGTTTATCTGTTGCCTTATGCGTATGACAGCTGAGCACAAAATCTTGGTTTAGTTGTGTTTCACGTTCTCTTTAGTATGTCATAATATTAAAAAATGTTAACTAAGAGAGAGATGTTGGGATTTTTAACTACTTTTAGACATTATAGTAACAAAAATGCTAAAGGAAAGGGTTTATGAGATAGGGTAGAAAAGTATTTTTACTTCTCTCTCAAGGTCCTCTTGGTGGTCAGCACTGAATGTTACTGGGAATTTTGTATCTTCATGTGAGCCTTTTGAAGGAAGAGAGGAGAGGTGCACTCTTAAAAGGAATAGATGAGAGAACAAAATCAGCTGAAGTAAAGAATTTGCCTTATCATCAGTAGTTTCATTTCAGAAGAAGTATGTTCAGTAATGCTAGATTAATTCAAGTAACTTTAGTGAGGTAATGATTCCTTAAGCAAAGGTAAATGTATACCAGTTAAAAAGAGAATAAATTGGTAAGGGCTTTGTTCTGGTTTTGTTTGGTGAGGGGGGGCCTAAGGTGGTAGCTTCTGTGGGAAACTGCTAGAAGTCACTCCCCTTTGTTCAGTGGACTCGGCCGGGCCTAGGGCGGACCCGCTGCTGGCCAAGGCCAAGCCAATTGGTAGCAGAATGTCCTGTGATAACACCTCTGCAGTAACGTATTTAGGAAGGGGAAAAACAGAAAAAGAAAGATAGAATATGTGAAGAAGCTGAGCGGAGGCAGAGAGGGGGAGGCACGAGCCTTGTGGGCCTTGCAGGCCTCACCCTCTGGCCTCTCACCGGGCAGCTGACTGGGCCCGACTCGGCCCAGCCTGGCTGCAAGAAGTGGAGAGGAGATGAGAAGTGAATAAGATGTAAAAAGGATCCTGAGAGGCATCTGCCAGCCTGTTTGTGAAGAATTTTTCTTGTGAGAGTAACAGCTGCAGATGCCAAGGTCAGTGAAGA